>CBVK0100527840.1:0-11766 GCA_900067695.1 Picea abies | reverse complement strand
ACACAATGTGTATCAATATAATATATGCTGGTTTTTCCGGTTTGGGTTTCTAGGTGAAAAATCTCTATGTAATGTTTGTATTTTCCATTACATATTTTCTGTTCTTTTTTGAATATCAGTTTGCAGTAGATATTGTACAAGGTTAGAATTTACATTTGCTTCATCCAATTTATGTTTTAGTTTCTAATTTTCCACCCTTATTTTCTAATTGTATTCAATTTTTTGCATGGTCATTATCTGAAATTTCTTTTGCAGATGTTGAAGTTGCTTCTCCATTATTGAGGGGATTCTTGTTTATGTTTTCCTTTGTTTCTCTATGCCATCCTCCTCCATTTTATAACTTCAACTTTGGATTTCTCCAATTCTAGCAAGGTGGCAAAAAAAAGCTTTTCCTCTAGTGTCTTAGTTTTGGAAGTCCCTTCAATTGGTAGTGGCTTCTCTTCTGTGCTTGTTTTTTCTTCTTGGGGTGATTTTCCCTTGGATCCTTACAATCCTTCCAGGCTAGGGGAGTCTTTCAATTCCTCAAATTGGGTTGTAGTGGAGTGGTGTAATTAGCTTTGGGTTGCCCTACTTCTGACTCTTTCTGACCCTATAGACCCCCTCCTCCTAGGCTAAACAAGTTCAACACTTGTGATTTTCAATGGAGTGATAGAGGGGGTTCTTAGGGTTGTCTAAGTGTCAGCCACCTCGTTATCTTCCTCTTCTACCTTTTGCTTCTTCTTTTTATGCTGCTTGGAGGGCTTCGATTTTCTTATCTTCTTAGGTTTATCATCTCTTTATTTTTGTTCTCGGCTCGTCTCCGCCTGTACCTCCAAGAATGCTTGTTGGCCGATGTCCACAAAATCTGCCCATAGAATTCTATGTTTAAGGTTTCTTAGGGAATATGGTACCATAAGCTTGATGAACCCAAGGTGGGCCAAGAAATCATGTTTTCCCTTTTTTACCTTGGCGCTCATCTCCTTCAAATATTGAAGGAGAAAATAAGGGAGACTTAGGTTGTTGTCTGGTTCTTGGTTGGAGAAATGCTTGAGTTGATGGAGAAGTCTAAAATGATATTCATGCACTACACTCATCCTCCTCTCACAAGTGACATAATTGATTATGTGATAGGCCACTTCTGGCCAAGGGTGAGGGAGGCTTTCTCTCTTGATTCCATTTTTATCTTCTTGTGGCTTTTCATTAGGGTGAAAAAATGACATTTGACATGGATAGTCTCTTTCCTTTCCTCCTTATCCCAAGGAAGCCCCATTGGTAAGATATATACCTTGTTGATAAATGATTCATTGATATTGATCTCCAAACCTCTCACTGTTTATACATATTCTTGTTCTTGGATGTTCTGGAAAATAAGTACAAACTCCAAAGCATTTCATCATCAAAACTCCTTAGTCTCTCAAAGTATCCTAAAAAATTTCTTCTCTGAAAAATTTCCACAATTTCTGGATTATCATAAATTCTTGATGGTTCAATTATTTCCCTTTTATTAAACCATGCTCCCATGGTTCCTGGAAATGGTTACTCACTGATATATAAAAGTTACATGCACAAAAATTGTTTCCAAGGGACAAGAGTTTTGCAAAGAAAAATATGGGCTATACTTTCCTGTAGGAGGCAGTGTACGAGAAAATAAATAAAAATTCAAGCTTTGTTCTTCAGAAAGCTTTAGTGGTTTAGAGCCAAGGATTTGCAAAAACAATTATTGATAAAATTAGGGCTTCAAAAAGGTATCGAGAGCGCCATCAAGGGTGAGAGGGTCTTTTCTCAAGGTGTTTCTACAAGACCGTGTAAAACAGTCTCTACAGGACTGTGTAGAAATATCTCTACCGGATTGCATACATTACCTACACAAATTATTTAGACCCAACAAATGATGGCATTCATAAACAAAATTTTAACAACGGTCTAAGGAAAATGTGAGGCAGTGAGAAATTCTTGGTGAGAAGGATTTCGATAACTACCTTCCTATAGCGAACCTTATTTCTCTAGAGTGAACCTTTTTCTCTATTTGAGTGTTTCCCGTCTATCATGATCTGCTAACTCGCATTCTTGTCTCTTATCACTACTTATAATGCCCCTTTGTGTATTGGAAGCGATTTGAAATGGTGACTAACATTTACTTACTCTCACTTATGCCCGAATTTGAAATGGTTACTAACGTTTGCTTGCTAAGGAATGATCCTGTAGGTATTGATGTAATTATGTAGATTATCCTGACGATCATTTTTCTTGGAACGAAAGGATAAAAATGAAAACTTGGGAAATCGAAAGTGAAAATTTATGAAGGGAAACAAGGATAATTTATGTATGATAGGATGGAAAGTGTTAGGTATGAAAAATGATGAGTAGAATTGTAGAAATTTTTTGAAGTGCTTATTGTTTTTTATTTATAATTCCTTGCTTCCTTCGCAGATGATTGCTGAGATCGAATCCTTTGATACTTGCAAAACAAAAACATTATTATAACAATTCATTTTTTTCTTGTTTTTTTTTTTCTCAAGACAAAGGTGCCATTGTTGGTTTTCACCAGTGTCCTTCCTAATCAAGCCTTTGGGAGGTTTTCTTGATGAGGAAATTTATTTATTCTCAAATCTGAGACCGCTTCCATGGAGGTTTTCAATCAAAGACCCATCCTAGACGCCTCAATGAGATTTTTATCTAGGTAATTTATTCATTTTTTTCTTTTTATCAGTTCTTATTATTTGGATGGATTGAGAGCATCTCTACTATCAATCACATCCAAATTTTGTGCCTTCATTGTTGTTGTAAATTCTTCCATTGTATGTGGCTTATTGTAGACTTTGAGCTTGAATCCATTTACTAGCAAGGGAATTCCTTCCTCATCTATGGTTATGATATGGTCTGAACCATTATCATGACATCTTTCAATTATGTAGGACCCTAGTCACCTGGTCATCAACTTTCCATTGAAGTCCTTGAATATTGAATCAAATAAGAGGGCCCAATCCCCTTCCTTGAACTTGCCATGCTTGAATTTTTTGTCATGACAATTTTTCCTTTGTAGCTTCACTACTTGAGTGTTGAAGAGTGTGTGCATCGTGTACTCATCTAAGGCATTTAGTTGATTCAATATTTCTTGATGTGTTAATGGTATATCCTTATCCAATTCAGAAGTTGTTCTCAAAGTACGATATTCAAAATCAATAGGGAGCATGGCTTTCTAACCATAAACTAACTCAAAAGGTGTAAGCCCTGTGGTATTCATAGTCTTCCATGTGATGTTGTATTCCCATACTGCTTCTATGAGTTTCTTTGACCAATTCTTCTTGTACATGCTCACTATTTTAGTGAGGATATTTTCCAATTATTGGCTGGTGACTTCAACCCGCCCACTTGCTTGTGGATGGTAGGGTGGTGATTTTATGTGACATATGTGGTGTTGTTGCATAATTTGTTCAATGATTCTGGATGTGAAATGATCTCCTTGATCTGTGCCTATCTCTCTTGGATACCCAAATCTTGAGAATACACATTCTTGGAGGAATGCAACTACATATTTGTCTATAGCATCCTTCATAGCCTTCACTTCAGCCCACTTGGTTAGATAATCAATACATACTAGTATGTGATTCTTTTGCCCTGAAGGTGGATAAATTGGGCCTATGAAGTTCATGCCCCAATTGTCAATTGGTTCCAATGATATTTGGGGCTCCAATGATAAATGGTTCCTTTGACATTCATCACAGTGTAGGGTGTATTGTTGAACATCTATGTGTAAGGTCAGTCAATAGTATCCAACTTGCAAGATCTTGTAGGTTGTTATCTTTTTGGTATAGTGTCCTCCACATGGTTCATCATGACATGCATGGAAGATATCATGCAATTAATCCTCTCTCATGCATCTTCTTAGGAATTATTCTGGGCCAATTTTAAACATATATCCCACTACCCAAGTATAGGTTGTGCTTTTACTAACAATTTTGCATCTTTCCTGGTAGGAAAAATGTTGAGGAAACCTCCCAAATGTCAGATAATTGGCTATGTCAGCAAACCAAGGGGTTTTTTTTTATATTGAAAAGAGGTATTCATCTGGGAAATGATCATATATCATGCCTTCTTCAGTAGAAATTGTCAACATCGATAAGAAATATGCAACAACATTATGCTTCCCAGGATTATCAAGAATGGTTCGATCAAATTGTTATAATAACAAAAGCCACCTGATTGTTCTACCATTTATGTCAAGTTTATTCATCAAATATCTAATGGCATCATTATCAATATGTAAAAAAAAATTATACCCTGTAACATGATGCCTAAACTTGTTGAGAGCGTGAACTACTGCTAAAAATTCCTTTTCTATAACAATGCAGTTTAGCTCCACACCAACCAAGTTTTACTTATAAAATAGATTTCATAGGGATTTTTATCTTTATTTTCTCCCAAGATGGCTCCTACAGATTTATCTGATGCATTTGTATGAATATGAAAGGGAAGAGTCCAATTTGGACCCTGTAGTACAAGAGCAGTTGAGAGTCTTCCTTTAAGTGTTTCAAATGCTTGTTGACAATTTAAAGTCCAACAATAATATACATATTTGGATAGCAAGTTAAACATAGGAGAAGCTATCTTACTTAAGTATTTGATGAATCTCTTGTAATAACCTGTGTGTCCAAGAAAAATTCTATTATCCTTTATTTGAAGAGGGGTAGGTAGTAGTGTGATGATCTTGACTTTATTTTTGTCTACTTCAATCCCTCTGGATGACAAATGGTGTCCTCACACAATCCCTTCATTCATCATCATATTGCAATTGTCATTGCTAAGGGAGAGGTTCATTCATTTACATATTTGGAGAAACTTATCCAGATTGTCTAAGGCTTCATTGAATGAGTTTCCATAAGGGGTGAAGTCATCCATATAGATCTCTACTTTGTCATGGATGAGTTATGAAAATATGCTAAGTATTGCTCTTTGGAATCTGGATGGGGCATTGCATAGGTCAAATGGAAGGAATTTATAAGAAAACATGCCCTAGGGACATGTAAAGGTTGTTTTTCCTTGGTCTTTAGGACCGATTTGAATCTAATTGTATCCACTAAATCCATCCATGAATGAAAAATGTTCCTTCCTAGCTAAGACATCCAAGACTTGGCCAATGAAGGGTAGGTGAAAGTGATCCTTTCTTGTAGCCTTGTTTAGCTCTCATTAATCAACATATATTCTCCATTTCCCATTCTTTTTTGGGACAATAACTAGGGGAGGGACCCACTCACTATCTGAAATTGGATAAATGAATCCATCATCTAACAACTTTTGCAATTCTTGTTTAACTATGTTCTTCAATGCAGGGTTCATCCTTCTTTGGGGTACCTAATAGGTATGCAATCTTCCTTGATGTAAATATGATGAGTACATATGGAAGTATGGATGCCTTTCATATCCTTATAATCCCATGCAAAGGTTGCAATGTTTCTTTTCAGCACTTATAATAATTTATGTTCTTGTTGATTAGTAAGCTTTGTGTTGATTTTGAATGCTTTTGCAAGGCTTATTTCTATAGTCTTAATAGAGGGATTTTTAGTTTCAGTTGTGAATAGTTCTTCCCATAGTTTTGTTTTCTTATCAATAGAAATTTCATAATTAATTTCATCATTCATCCTTTCTATTCTCACATCAGCAGGGTATTGGTTTTGTAGAATATTTAAAAGGAAAGTGTGCTCATCTTCTACTAGCCAAGGCTGTGATAATTGTGTAGATAAGATAGGCAGTAGTTTGGACCAAGTCCTCTTCATCTTCTTCTACCCATATTGGAAGTTTTTTTTTTATTATTAATGGTTGGGCAGGGGGATAAAGGACAAGTTTTTTTTTGGATTGACCATCAGTTATAGTCATGTTGCATGCCCTACGACCGATGTATGCATCTTTTGTAGCCAGCCAAGGCCTTCCCGAGATAAGGGGATACCCATTGAATTTAGACTTGTTTTGGAAGACCAAAAAGTTAGTAGGATATTCCCAAGAATCAATAGAGAGTATTATGTCTTCCAACATCCCCTCAGGTTTGACTGTGGATCTATCTACAAGTTGGGGGACAATGGGGGTGTCTCTCAAGAATCCCTGTAGGTTTATTCTTAACATGGTATATTTTTTCATAACATTTATGGTAGATCCTAAATCTATGATAGTGTTTTGGATCAAAGTTGTGTTGATGTGTACATTTACTAAAGGGATTCTTAGATCCAAGCACTTAGGTACAATTATCTTCCCAAGCATAAGGTCAGCTGGATGTCCTATAACATTGATTGTAGGGGTGTCTTTTCTTTTTCTCCCTGGCCTTTTGATGCACTCTTATTTGATAAATCTATTAAAAATGGGTACTTCCTTGATGGCTTGTAGGAGAGTTATCTTCACACACAAACTCTTAAGTTCTCCTAAAATTTCATTCTCTTTAGATGTATAGTTTTTATTTTCATTTAATCTTTCAAGATAAGGTGGGGTTTGTGGTTGTGGTAAGATAACATCATCTTTCTTAGGTTCTACATATTTTATAATCTTTGGTTGTTATTGTAATACTTTTCCTGATCTGAGATTAATTTCTCGCACATCCAAGGAGTAAGTTTGATATGTTGTTTCATTGTTGTATACAGGTTGAACCTACTTTTTTATTTGGATTTGGGGTAGGTTGAGCATGTAACTTTGGTTTTCTAGGAGGAGCATTATTTTGAATAGTATTATTGGATTGAGGAGGAGGAGGCATTAATGTGGGTTGTTGGAAATTATGGGGCCTCCATCCTTATGGAGGTTGATTCCAATGGGGGTTTTGGTTTTGTGGCATGTTAGGGAATGATTGGTATGGAGGAGGAATAGGTGGCCCTTGTTATTGCCATGGATTTGGAACTGTCCAAAGATACAGGTTGGGGTTATACCAAGGTTGAGAAGACATTTGTGTATTATATGCACCAAAATTTTGATAAGGATTGAAGTTCAAACCTATTTGGAAGGGCCTTGGTGCTCCATGTCTCCTTTGATTCATGAAGCATACCAATTCCACATTATCCTATGCTCCTCAAAATGTAGCTTTTAATCCTGGAAAATAAGGACATTTATCAGTTGCATGATATTCTTCACAAATACCACAAACATCTATGAGGTATAAAGGGAATTCATTCCTAGAATGCTTATTGGTGCATTTAAGGAAATAAATAACTATTGTATTTTATGCTTCCTCATGTTTCTTCTTGATCTTCAAGGTATCCATTTGCATGGATAAAGAATGCAAAATATCATTTTTCATATCTTTTAGTAGCCCTCCTAATTAATTTTTGATATGGAATATAGGGTTAGAAGATTGAGGTACCATTCCTCTGCCATTTCTACCTTTATTCCTTGAGGATCTGGATTGGTTCTTGAATATTTGCTTTATATCATCATAGTCCATTTGGTAGATATATATGTTATATAGTATATTTAATGTTTCCATGAGATCTTCTATTACTCCTCTGAGTAAGACAAGATTCAGTGAATCCTCATCCAGAGTGCAGTTGTGAGCTCTTTTATAGCTTAGCTGAAATCTCTCTTCAAAGTCTTCTATATATTCATTAGATCCTTGAGTCATTATAAAGATCTTGTCCCTTTTGTTCCCTACTATGCAATAGTCTGTGTACTTTTCTTTGAAGGTATTCTTCATTTGATCCCAAGTTGTGATGTTATTTCCCTTTGGGCTCATGAACCACCTTAGAGCTTAATCCTTCAAAGTAGAAGGAAAAAGTTTGAGCTTTTGGTCATCTATAGTACAATCATATGTTCTGCATATAACTGCAAACTCAAACAAGGTGTTAGGATCCTCTGAAACAAGACCATGGAAATGAGGCAAGGGAAAAGGATAAATATTTCTCATCTTAGTTTCTCCATTGGTTTCCCATATAGAAAAATCAAATACTTGTACCATCTCTTCCTCACCAGTTATGGTACGAGGTGATGGAGATTGACCTTCGTCTGAAAGTTTTTCAAATTCTCTAGCTTCCCTTTCCAAGAAGCTTTCAAGTGTTTCAGGACCAATTTCTAGATTACTTGGACCTGTTTTTTAGGTGGGGGTTTTTGGTAAAAAAAATTCCTTCCTTATCTCTAGGCCGAGTTATTCATAAATGTAAAGGAAATGAAGCTATTTTTTTTCTTTTCTTTTCATATAATCCTAATATGTAAAGAAAGTGACAATGAGCTATCAATACTCACTCGAAGTGAAAGCACTTGGGTTTTTACACTACATAAATTCTATAGTGAGGTTGGACTTGTGACTGACATATTGTTCCTACTCCTCCAAGTGACACAAAATAAAACAAAATGAAAATGATGTGCAATCTTTAGCACATCCCCGACAATGGCTCCAAAAAGTGGTGGGCCTAGGAATAATAACAATAATGCTATTACATCCTTGTCTTGTTAGTTTACTTGTCAACCCAAGGTCCGTAAAAACTTAAGAGGTGTTGTGCAAAGTATATGCAGAATCCACTAATAACATTATAGGTCTGAGATTGATCAAGGGGCTAACGCGTAAAACTTATGTAGGAATCTGAATTGCAAAAAAGACTCTAAGCTACTTGCATGAATAAAAGCATGTCAACTTGAAAGAACAATTAATCTATATTTAGAAAAAGAGATCTAGTCTATCGATATGAAAGAAATCACACTAAGCTATGAAGAGAATAAACTGATTATAAATCATGGAAACTAGTTTTACTACATGACATAAAATTGCATCAAAGAAAATGAACTATTGCATGAACCAAATTATACCTAACCCTTGACCCAATATCAATCCTTATTTTATCTTTGTCTACTACTAATCTCATGAAAAGATGAATGAGAAAATTAAGAATCTTAAGCTAAAACAATCCTACAAGAATTTTCTATAAGAAATGTAACAATTCTACATGAATTGTAACAGTCCTACAAGAAACTCCTACATGATGCCAAAAAGAGTACTAATAAGCTAGAAGAAGTCTTCCAAAGCATTGATAAAGCTAGACTAAAATATAATGAGATGTTACTAAGGTTTTTAGCCTTGAGAAGATACCCTTTAGTATCCCAATAGGCTTCCAACCTTTCTACAAGAGATTTGTTGAACCTAACAGTTTCAACAACCTAACATAATCCATAAACTACTATGCATGACTATCCAATTCTTTAAGAGAAATAAAAGACTAATTGATAGAACACTAACATGAAATAAAGAGAAATTAAAATAGGGTCCTTGAGCCCTCTTGAGTGTGCCCTACCCAAGAAGCACAAGGAACCTTGAGGAAACTCTAATCCAATAAGAACAAAGACATCTTTATTTCATCAAAACCAGTAGTACATCAAGAGTAGAGCTCCATGTCTTCCACAAAAGTTTTCTTTACAAAACTTAACATAGTATTCAGACTTATGGCTACCTCTTCTCCCTGTTCTAGAGGCCTATTTATACATTTTGGAACTCTACCTCTTCCCTTAGATCGAGGAGGAAATAGGGGAACAACATATCTTGGTCAATCTCCTCTGGTTTTCAAACTTTTGCTTGCAAGGAGTAATAATTAGTAAATCGACGACGCTCTAGAGGTAGGTGGGAGACAAGGTCTCTTGATTATTGGAATCTTCCTATCTTTAATGGGTTCGACCTGCTTGATTGATGCTACACACATTCTTTATCATAGACATTAGATAAAAAAAAAAGGTACTATACACATTAAATTCCACCTCAAAAACTATCAAATTAAGCAACACACAAAAGTACCCATGACTACTATTAAACATGGTGAAATAAAAGAAAGTATTATTCATATCATGGTGAAAATGTGTCTATAATGGGCCTTTTAGATAGTCAATATTGAGGCCCATAACATGCATGATCATCTTTCTCATTTTCCTTATTGCACCTGTGAAACTCCTCTATTTTCCTCAAGGTATGTGTTGATTTAGTGGGTCAATATGTAGACTCATGCATTTCGGGTTGGAATATTAGCCAAGGTTTGGGAAGAGTCTCCCTGTGCAAGAAAAGAAAATAATTTCACTATGAATGAGTATGAAAATGTTGCATATGTTACCTTCCATTCATTTCAAAGATTATAAATTTTCATCATCGATAAGAGTGAATATTGAAAGGGAAATATATGAACTTTCAATTAGATAGTATCTTATGTCTAATCGAGGTCCCATTTGAGGTTTGGATTGGTGTTTATAGGTCTAAATATGCCTAGAGAAAAGTTACTAACTTAATGAAATTCTAGAGGTCACATTTAGTGACTATTTTTACCCCCATTTACAAAAATGGTGTTATTAGTAATACTTTTTTTTCAAGGAGGGGTTAAAATTATGACTTGTTTGAAATCACAACCTTGACAACCAGTACCCTTGTGAACAAATGACCCTTGAATCGAAAATCAATGCTTCCAATTACCCTTGAATTGATCCATGAGGATCTCAGTGGCCACCCACCTTGTCCAATTAGCTCAAAACAGTTCTTTGGCAACTTACTATTTTTAAAAGTTTTTTGGTTTCTAAACTTCCCAGGTCATTTTGAGGGGGCACCTCGATGATAGTTGAAGGCTCTTATTGAGCCCACTAAATGAATCTCATCATCCATACCTTTCCAATAAGCTATCGTGCGCCCTAAACGAAGATCATATGAAAACGTTATGACCCCTGGAAGTTGATGTACTAACTTACCCCAACGGGGCCCATATGACTTTTGGCACTTCATCTTGTAAAAAGGCCTTCATATCCTCATTGTACTCATGTTCTTGCGAATGAACGTAGCCGTCACATATCTTCTTAGAGAAAATATGCCACTATTCTAGCAAGCTTGTTTCAATTTGCATTTAACAATTTCAGCATATTTCTTATTTAATAGAAGTCCAGTTTTATTGTATCTCTGTTCTTATTCACTGTGTCTCTTCATTAATATTATAAATATGTGTCTTCATTTCGTTATGCTCATAAATCCAAATCATCACATCTAGTGGCTATTTTTACCCCCATTTCAAAAAATGGTGCTATTAGTAGTACTGTTTTTTCGAGGGGGGGTTAAAATTGTGACTTGTTTGAAATCACAGTCTTGACAACCAATTCCCTTGCGAAAAATGACCCTTGAATCGAAAAGCAATGCTTCCAATAACACAAATTTTATTTTTGGAGTTAAAATTACGACTTAATTGAAACCATTGCCTTGAAAACTAGTACCATCGCAAATAAAAAACCTAAAATCAACTTCTAAATCCAAACTTATTTTTGGTTTACATTAAAAAAAAAGGAAAAACTTTTTTTGTTAAAAAAATTGCAAAACACATTTTATTTAAATTTATAAATAATAATAGTAATATTTTAAAATAAAATAAAAACTTGAAAACACAAAATAAAATAAAAAAAGAATCATAATAATAATAATAATAATTAAGAAAAAAACGAGAGGAAAGAACAAGCTACCCGTGAGCCCGCGTGCGACTGTTCCAAGGTTCCTCATGCCGCCATGGAGGTGTTGGGATCCTCCCAGGTGCTTCCCTTGCTGTCCACTCCAACAGTTGAGGACATATTCAACCGAATGCTTGCTTCTCTATCGAAAAAGAAGACTGTCGAACCCCCCAAGTTCGTGAAAAGGTTAGACGATATTCTTGAAATCTCCCTCCCCCAGAGAAACCAATCCAGGTCACCCTGTCCTTGGCAGATCGAGCCCTTGTGGGATAGTTTACTGGCCTTTGGCCCTCACCAAAAGAAACGGAGAACTGGGTGATCAAAAACTGGAAACCCTTGATTAAGAATAGTGTAACCTCTTACTTC
>CBVK0100527839.1:0-11766 GCA_900067695.1 Picea abies | reverse complement strand
AAGTCTGGCACTTTCATGCCCATGAGAAATTTCATCTCAGGTTGCATGCCTGTAATCTGAATTAATGATTATACTCCTACATCATTTTATGTGCCCTGGTATGACCTGTCGCGTGCCCTCCTCCCCCCCGTGCCTGGTGAAAATCCATTTTTTAAATAAAAAATGTGGGCGGAGTTAGCAATGGGGTTGTTTGGCCTTTTGGTTGGAGGATGTGTATTAAGGTGTATTGTTGGGGGAGGTCCCGAGGTCACACCTGTGGACCTCCCATTTTAATACATCTTTGGTTAATATATATATATATATATATATATATATATATATATATATATAGTTTAAAACCCATGGGATTCCCTGCTAACTTTGGTGACGGAAATAAGTATGGTGGATTGGGGTTGGCACTAGCAAACCCTAGATTTCTTTTGAGCATTTGAATGTTGGGCATCCTTGTGCATTTCCTCGCTACCACGTGGCAACCCATGACTAGGCCATGTGGTAGCCATTCATTCACCCACATCACCTATGTGCACAATCATTGTCACATCACTTCAGTCTAGTCAGCTTGCCATGTCACCTGTCGGGTGGCTATACAGATTCCACGTGGTTGTACAGACTACCACATGGTGATTTTCTATTGGTCCACCAATTGACTAGAAAAGGCCAAAAATGAGTGACACGTGCCAGCCTTTGGTGTTGCCACATCATCATGATGATGTCATCATGACATTATCACCTTCTGCATGTGCCACATAACCTATATAGACACTAACATCATCCGTACTGATGTTGATTCATCCCTATTGACTGGGCTAGGTTGACCAAAACTTTGACCGTGAATATCTTTTGATTCATAACTCTATTTGACGAGTCATTTACATCGTTGGAAATATTGTGACACGCTCTTTGCGATGATACCAATTTCACTGAGTTTTGAGGACTTTGAATTTTTTCCCTTTCTCTGTCTATTGATGCCATTCTCAACTTCTTGAGGTGCTTCTATGAATTCTGAGTTATCCTTAGACTTCTTTGGATCATTTTTGGATCACCCATTTACACCAGACAAGTTTCCTTCCAAAAGGAAGAGGAACCAGATCCCAAGTCTGGGTCTCAAGGATGCAGTTTTACTCCTCTTGCATGGTGGATTCCCAAAAGGAATTTCCAGCAGCCTCACCATAAGATAGTGGATCTGAATATTGAACCAAGAAAATATGCCTGTGTGGCAATGGTTTAGTGGTAGTGAGTGCAAGATGAGTCTCCTCAAAATAATATATATTCCTCCTAGTATCAATTGGATCCCCAACAAGATCCCCTACATCCTGAAGAGTAATATGAGCCCACTTGGGCCTCATCTCTGGATCTACATCTACATCTGCATGCACTGACTCTACACATGACTATACTGAATCTGTATCTTGATCATATGAATCCTCTTATTCATAACTCTCATATGAAGAAGAGTCAACATGTGCATGCTCATCATCTCTGACAGGTAGAAGAAAAAAGGTGTCTGCATACGATTGTTGAGGTACATGCGAGAGACTTTCCTCGAATTGGACACTTCTCTCAATGATGAGTTGATCCTAGGAAATATAAATAAGTTTGTATCACTTCACATCACTTGGGTATCCAACAAAGATACACTCTTTTCTCTATGGATCAAGTTCCTTCCTCTTTTCAGAGGGAATCTGGGGCCATGCACGTGAACCAAAAATACGAAAGCGGGTCACTTCCAGTTTGAAGCCGATCCAAGCCTCGTGGGGTGTCTTATCCTTGACAGATATATGGGGAGATATATTTTGGATGTGGGTTGCACAATTAAGTGCTTCAGCCCATAATCTCTATGAAAGTGACTTGTCATGTAGCATGCAAGATGACATCTCTTTTAGAGATCTATTTTTCCGCTCAACAACTCCATTTTTTTGTGGAGTATAGGGAACTATGTGCTGCAATGGAATCCCTGCCTCGTGACAAATATTATGGATATCATGGTTGACATACTCTCCCCTATTATCAGTTCGAAGTATTTTTATTTTCTTTCCTGACTGTGTCTCAACAAGGGCTTTGAAATCTTTGAGGTGTTGAAAGACCTTTGATTTTTGCCTGAGAAAGAAAATACAAGTGAAGCGTGAGAAATCATCAACAAAAATGAGCACTATTATCACTGAAATTTCATCCACAAATGGTTATAGGAATCCAGCATCTCCAAACACCTATTAGTTCACCCATGGCTTCAGAAATGCATGTCCAATAGGCAAAAACTATACGATTGGGTCAAAAAATTGAAGTGCCCAAATTCACCAAAGGAATCACGCACACATGCCCGAGATGTGCTATTTTGTACAAGAAAACCCACGCACATGCTCTAGATGCATTACTTTATATAGGAAAACCCATGCCCATGCCCGACTGTTTACAGTAAAAGCTGCGCACTTCCATGAACGACACATTTATGGTTCTTGTTGACCCTTCACCCACTTTTGGTTCAACTCCCAAGTCGATTTGACCCTCAAATCCAAGATGAATCCAAGTGGGGGGCTGGTCAAAGACCTAAGGGTGCCCTAAAGGGCCCCTTGTTCAAACTAAGAACTGGTTGCATAATGTGTCAAAGATATGTTATAAAAGGAGGCCATGGGTGCACTATATTTTCAAGGAATTCATTTGCAAGGTTATGTTGCTGCTATTCTCTTGGGGAAACCTCTTTTCTCATCAAGAGCATACTAGCACCATTCCATTTGGTCAATCCACATCACCTTTTGAGTGGGTTAGCTTGGGATTCTTTCACCATTTCTTTCAAGTTTTCAAGTTGTAAGAAGAGCTCAATCTTGGGGGTCCAAGAGCCCTCCCTTGGAGGAAGAAGGGACCCAAAGTCCCCTTTCTCTTTGGTGTTTTCTTTTCACTAATACAATCCTTTCCATTGGTGACATGATTCTTTTTTTTTTCTTGTTCTTATGTCCATATGCACAATAGTTTAATTGTTTTTTTTCTTTCCTAGTTTAATTCTTAGCTTAGTCTTTTATGTTTATTATTCTAACCCTTTCCTTTACTGCCATCTTGCTTAGCTAACCCAACTAAGATTGTAAGCAACTTTGTTTTTCTCATTTAGGTGAAAAAAGAGGCGCAACAAAAACGTACCTTTCTTTTTTGATTGATGGATGCAAAAAAGGTCCCATGAGGTCACTATGGATTAGATCTAAAGGATAGGAAGCTCTCTGAGTCTTTCCTTTGTCAAATTTCTCTTAAGGGTGTTTTCCAAGAACACAGATCCCTCATAAATTCCTTTGGAGAAGTGGATGTCAGGAAGACCATCAACCATTCCATGCTTTCTAAGTTGTTGCATATATATGAAATTTAAATGCACGAACCTTTCGTGCCATATCCTATTGCTTCCATCAGCATGGGTAAGTAGTAATGCAGAATCTGGTTCAATAAATTTAGAAAATGTGTAGAGTCTATATTGATGATTTACTTCACCGGTAGCAACCCTGGAATTGATTTGCATGTCATATATATCCATTGCATTAGATGTGAATATGACTCTCTTTTCGGTGTCAGATTTAGTCATATGATTCACAGAGAGAAGATTGACAAAAAGTATGGGAACATGCAACACATTCTCGAAGCTTATGTTTGTGAGTTCAATCCTTCCTTTTGTTGGACACACTGACCAAACTGAGAGGGGGGGTGAATCAATGTAGGGATATTTTTAAAACTTCCCCTTCACAAAAAATACTTAGTTATCAATCACTATTTACGCATTACTTATTGTTTTCATTTATAACCAGTTAAATGTGAACATACATCAACAACATATACTAGCAACAAATATCATCAATAAGTCATCACCACAAGGAACACAAAGAACACAAGATGTATGTACAATTCTCTTTTTATTACAGACTGCAATCCTTGGGTTATCAACAACAACTGAATAGAGTTACAACTCCATAAGAGCACCAACTCTATAATGCAAGACTCATCTTACACAACTCAACACCAACTGAGAAGAGGAATCAATCCTCAACAGATACCAATCTTCCAACATGTACGCGACCTATCAGTAGTGCATCACGCGTATGTACGCACCCTACCAGTAGTACAACTTGCGTATGTATGCGGCTAGTCTGTACTATAGCCTGCATATGCCTTCTGAGTAATTAGGGTTTTCTCTCTATGAAAAACTCAAATCCTTTGCAACACTTAGTCACATATACTTCTATCTTTCATTGTCCAATATAAACCATAACCAATCACAACACATCTATTCTCTCCCACAACTTACTCATGCTCCTCAACCATACAATATGAATGCTACTTAATCATGTATAAGAAATCAATATACTATGTCAATCATATCAGTACTGAACCATAAGAGTGTTCCTCACTCTATCAATCAACCAACATAACCATATCACAACAACCATACCAAGAATTCCTTAAGCATTCACCATACAATAAGCAAGAATATCCATCCAGACAACTATGTAACCATACCAGAGTTTCTGTAGCAAATCTGAGCCTATTGAATGAAGATCTGGAACTTGCTTCAAACTTCAAGAACTTGACATCAACTCACACTCAAGTCTCCATGACTTCATCCAACTGTACGTGCTCTTCCTTCCTTCAGCCCCTTGCTATGCTCTTCAAGCTATGTTCAAAATATGATTTTCACAAGAGACCCTTGCTTCTTATTTATACTTTCCAAGTTGCTTCCTTAGAAGCATATTCTAGGCCACTTTGTCCACATTGTCACATATGTCCAAATTTTCTCAATGTTCCACTTGCCCATGTATCCAATAGCCACTTGACCACTTAACCCATTTTCCTCATTTTAGGGTTAACCTTCTTATAACCACTTTCCATAATTAGAAATTTATCCATTTACTTTATTATTTAAATAATCCTCCTTGACTTTGTCACTTCACTTTATTATTTAAATAATCCTCCTTGACTTTGTCACTTCACTTTATTATTTAAATAATCCTCTTTGATTTTGTCACTTCACTTTAATATTTAAATAATCCTCTTTAACTTTGTCACTTTATTATTTAAATAATCCTCCTTGAATTTGTCACTTCACTTTATTATTTAAATAATCCTCTTTGACTTTGTCACTTCACTTTATTATTTAAATAATTATCTTTGACTTTGTCACTTCACTTTATTATTTAAATAATCCTCTTTGACTTTGTCACTTCACTTTATTATGTAAATAATTTTTTCTTTGCAAGCACTTTGACTTCTTTGACCTTTTGGGGCTTCAAGCCAACATATGAGGGTCCAACAACTTCATAAGGCCATAACTCTCAAACCGTGAGGAGATATATGATGTTCCACATACCATAGGAAATGGATTGACAAGCACTATCTATCTAGGATATTTGCACTGACAAATTCAAATATCTTCATCTCATTATTCCATAATTAAGCATGGGTTCTCTAATCATACTTCTAGGATAACTCAACCACAAAGCATATTCACATGAGAGATTTCACCATAAGGGGACCACTTTGGAAGTTCACTACAAAGCATATTCCCATGAGGGATTTCACCATAAGGGGACCACTTTGGATTTCATCCATTTTTTCAACCATGACAAGAAAATAATGAGTCGTCTTTACATCAATCCAATTGCAACTCATTGATCCATCTTCATCTATGCATATGACTATGACTCCTCTTGATATCAATCCATTGACATCAAGGTCAATACATGATCCATCAATCACTACATCAATATACTATGACAAGGAATTGTTCCTTCGACATCAATCCTTTTGCATCAATGACAACATGATCCAAGACATTTTTTGGTGACCTCGACTAGAGAGTTGTCCCCCATAAGAATAGAAGGACCTTTGCATGCATCCAATGAAGAATAAACCTCTTTTGTGGTAGCCATGTGGTTTGATGCTCCTGAATCTACGATCCAAGCATCGAGAGAGGAGTTGATGGAAATCAAAGCATGGCTTGAATTATATTTCTTGGGATGCTGATCTTCTGACTTCTTCTTCTTGGCACCCTTGAGGATGTGATCTCCAAGGTTGTTTTGCTGAAGTATTTGGATCATTAGATCTATCCGATTCTACATAAATGTAGATTGTGGATGTAATCCTTTATGGAAGTAAGATCATTTCTCCCCTTATATTCCCTTTCCACCTTTGGATCTAGAGGCATTGTTGAAGGGTTTTGAGTACCCTTCCTTCTTCAGATCTGCATGTGCTTTCCTTTTGTATTTATATTAATATTTATGATATTGATTATCATTGCCATCTTTCATAGTAAGTGCATTCTCCTTTGGGCCTTTGATTTTTCCCATGTTGATGAGCTTGCTCTACTCTTGTGTCAAAGACTCGATAAAATCCTTAAGAGAAGGCATCTTCCAGGTAGATCCAGATGTGAATCTAACTGAATGAAATGTGGATAAAAACATTGAGTATTATGGACCAAGTTTGGAGAGAATGGTGAGAACCATTTGTTTCTCCTCCTTATATTTATTAACCCTGCAAGCCTTGAGTTGCGACAACAAATCCTTATATTTGGTAAATAAATATTGGAGATTGTCGAAGATTTTTTGGATTCAATGTGAGAAATTCCACCTTGAGCATGTGTCCCCTCATCTTATCTTGTTTTCCAAAAAATCCCTTCCATTATGGTCCAGGCTTCATTGGGGGTTTTATAGGAGGATATGTGTTGGCACATGGGTAGACCTAGGGTTCAACGATTCAAGAACGCACCAACAAAACCCTAACTACCGGCCCTTTCGGCAACACCTGCGAAGAAGATGAAGTCTCACCCGACATAGAGGTAGGAGGGGTTACAGGACTCAAGTGTCTACAATCTAGATGGGACACATATCTATAATTACAACACTCAACATAGCACTTAGCCAACAATATGCATTAAGTTATGATTCTTATTCACCTCACAGATTAACCCTCTTTACAGATCAGCACAAGATCTAACCTTTACAACCTCTTAACACATAGCATAAGCTCAGATATAACATTCATTCACATCATAAAGAACTAAGAATCCATAGATTTATCTATCATACATAAAGAATAGTGCACTAAGCAAATAGATACATAAATAACATGAACCTAGCACAAAGCACATCGACAAAGGATATACATGGTTCACCCCAATGTGGGGCTACATCCACCAACTCTTCTTCTTCTTTATTAGTCTTCTTCAATATTATTATAGGCACAGAGCCACATAGATCACTCCGCACTAGACAGGTGATCTGTGCACAACACACTAGATACACCTTCCTCAAAACCAGATCTCTTTCACTAAGCTGATTCTCCTCAATGCTATAGTGGGAAAACCCCCTATGCACTACACTAGGGTTCTAAAGTGTGGGCATATATAACCATATAAAGTGTCCTACTTTTAACAACTATCCAAACATAACCCCACAATCATGCATAAAAAACAAAGTATAGGGATCTGGTAAGCCTACCTTAATCTCCGCGTCCGGTGTCGATCCCTTTGCGCTCAGTTGTTTCTCGACTTCAGATATCCTCCCAAAGCCAACTTGCATTCACCAAAATACAAAATAGAAACTACAAGCATGTATTCTATATATGGATTAGTGGGTTAGATATCTTAACAAAAACACAAAAAAAATCATGAAGATAGAAGACATCATTTGGCGGGATGAAAAAACTATTTCTTTATATCAATCTCACAAAGTCGCTTACAATATGAGACCGGAAACCACTCCGTGAACTCAGTCCTGGGATCCTCTTCACCATTGTTGGCCCTTGACCAAGTTTAAGAGTACTTGGTCATACTTGACCACTTTTGGGACTGCGATAACTTGCCAAGGAAGGAGCACAACGTGAAGAAAAAAATAAGGAAGCAAGACCTATTTTGGGGTCCATTTTAGGGTTTTGGGTTGATGTAATGGGAAAGGGATGTCGGCCCATGGGTTTACCCATGTTTAGGCCCATTTTTTAATATATAAATAGGCAATGTAGATAGTAAGTTAAGGAGGAGATAGTATTGTAGTACATCTATGTGATGTATGAATGAAATCTTAGTGCTAGTAATTGGATCTGTGTGATCAGATGTATCTTAAAGTTCTCTGTGCATGAGATTGAAGAGCTAAGTGCAGGTTGTTATAGTCTAATGCTAAAGAGAAAGGAAGAAGGATCTAGCGAGCTGCACAAATATTTTGTCCTATGCAAAGTAAGGGTCATTAAAGCTCTGTGTTGTAACTACTTGACCAAGATAATATAAACAAGACTTTGTGGACGTAGCCCCAGGTTGGGGGTGAACCACGGCAACTGTGTGTATAGTGTTTTGTGCTTCACTCTTATGTATTTATCTCTTTCTTGGCTAAGTGCTTGATGTGATTAAGTAGATCTAGTTACACTCTATGTTGTATGAATGAACATTAGATTTGATATATGATATGCTTAGTGCTTGATCTGTTGAATCTAACCTATATTTCTATGGATAAGTACTGAATCATTCTTAGTATAAGTATTCATTGTGATTCTCTGTGCCTTATGTGAAGTATATTAATGGATGTATGTTAAGGAATAACTGATGCTAAGTGTGTTGTAAGAAAGATAATAATGGATCTATGTCCCAGCTAAGGTTACAGACACCTGAGTCTTGCAACCACCCCTGCCTCTACCTCGGGTGAGACTTCATCTGCTTCGTAGGTGTTGCCAAAAGGGTCGATAGTTAGGCCTTTGTTGGTGTTCTCTTGATCGTTGAACCCTAGGTCTGCCCCTATGCCAACAAATGGTTATGTTGTCGGGACCTAGAACTGTGATTGATGCGAACTGAAGCAGAAGAAACATTGTGTGAAATAATATCTGTGCATAGATCTGTTTCCCTAGTGCGTAGGGTTCTGTTTGACCTGTGAAGCTTTGTGCCAAGAAAATAGGCCAGATCTAAAGAAAGAGAGGTCAGATATGAAGAAAAGAAGTCAGATCTTTGAATAAAAAGGTAATATCTATAAGCTCTATGCCTTGATAAAGGTAAGAATGGTTAAAAGTATTAGATCTGGAAGATTTGTGCTCTGTAGAAGTAATATAAGTGAATTTTTTTGTTTCTAAAGAATGGATCTAGGTATGTTTGATAGATTCTGTCCTAGATTCAAAACTAGGGCATTAATAGATGAAAGAATGTTTGATATGAATAGATCTGATAAGTATAGTGATATATATGTTATACCTATACATCGAAAGAATGTCTGGACTAACAAGTGGATGCAGGATCCTAGAAAAAGTTTTTTGCAGGCTAGCCACCATGATCCTGGTGCACAGTACAAAAGGAGTTGGGGAACATATAAATGGACGAGAGTATTAACCCTATGTTATAGTTGTAGATGACTGAGACATCTTGCTAAAGAATACCCTGGGAGAAGACCTAATTGCCTCTGTTGTAAGGCTATGGACCATGAAGTATTGGATTTACCTAGAATGAGAAAGAATCAAGAGAGAAAGATTATAGAAGAAACCTAGAAAGAATCAGAAAAGATATTGCTACAGATGAAAGATACCTTGAATAACCACCGACATGTTAGGCTATCAGAGATATTCAAAGAAAAGGAGAAAATTGAAGCAAGAATAGGGGACTTTGACATTGACTGTACCCTTGATGAAGAAGCATAAGTGAACATTATGCCAGAAAGAACTTGGGGAGATATAGGGAAGCCTGCCATGATCCCTTCCCTAGGAGGAACAAGTTTCTTTAGAGGAAAGCTAGTAAACCTATGTGGAAGGCTTGCCCGGATACCTATGACTGTCAATGGAAATTTGATAGAGGAAGACTTTGAGATCATTAAATTTGTTGAATACAATTCCCCATTTACCATGCTCATAGGAAAACCCTAGATTGATAGAGAACCAACCAGACGAAGAGAAGAAGAGAAAGTTTTGGAACAAAAGAAGCAAGAGTTAAAAGACTTTATTACTAGAAGGATCACATGCTTGATTGAAGAAAAAAAGAGAAGATCGCAGATATTTAATATTAGTACCCCCAATGTCAAAGATAAGAGAACACTTGAGGATCCGTAGAAGATGAAGTTACCTATTTTTGATATAGAAGAAGTATTATCAAGGAACCCTAAAAAGAGTTTCCACAACACGAAGTAAATAAGACCACAGAAGATAAACATAAGAATGGTAAAAGCATTACTGAGACAAAATTCACTGGGAAGAAGGTTAGGAAGTTAAGAAAGAAAAGGGTTAATACTATAAGGTTACAAGAGGTTCTATAGGACACTTCGTAGCAAGAAGAATTGAAGAATTGGAGCTTCACCGATATATTAGAACAACGACATGGAGTACTTCACCATGACGAAGCAATATAGCCATTGGAACCGATATACTCGTTCGACCGCCACTCTGAACGGATCGAAAAGTAGTTATGGGTTACCACTAGAACATTGGATAGCACCATAATGGATAGAACAGAGTTAATGAAGGCTCCATGTCCATTGTAAGCATGTCGTTGCTGAGATTTCCTAATTAACCTGTCGCACCATGCACCAAGAATACTTTTTTCTAACTGAGAATCTAAGCGCGAACCCTGAGATTTACTTACCTTGAGATCATTGTCTTACTATTCAATGTCATCTCTGAATTCATTTTTCACCTGAGCCAGCTGACCCAAGTTTGTATGTCGAACGAGCTCAATGTGTTACATGTCAAAATTACTCAGCTGGATAAGTGTCGCATGTTCCTCTCAATTGTCGTAAGTGTTGCATCTTCCTTACAACTTTCGCAAGTGTCGCAAGTTGGTCACAAGTGTCGCAAATGATGTTCATACATACTGTCATGAAGAACAACACTAATGAGACACTTATAACATCTCACATGCTTGATTTGAAGAAGGAGAACTGGTTTACTGAAGTCAAACAACTCTTGACACCTAAAGAGAGCCCTGAAACAGAGGTTCTGAGGGGGAGCGCTCCTCTATATCAGCTCTAGGAGCGCTGGCGCTCCCCTATAATGCTTCAGGGAGCATTAAACACTCCCCTTCCCCCTCTGAAGGAGTGCTGCTCATATTGAGAGTGATGGCACCCCTCCATGGCTTATCAGGGAGCGCTATAGCGCTCTGATGCCCCTTCTAAGGGAGCGCTACCTAATCTAAGGCAGTAGTTGGCCTGTTGAGGAGAATAAGGGGAGGATATTTTGAGATTAGGAGGCAGTTGTGCTCGAATTATTGGTTTCATCAAGAGATCCCTAATCTAAGGAGAAGGTTCCCAACTTTTTCTAAAGATAACTCAAGAGGTTAAGCTCCTCTTTACCTATATAAACAAGCTTTATGATGGTGGAAAGGGGGAAGAACTGCTAGTATGAAACTTATGATCTTGCATAAAATACACAGTCAACCAAAGGAGAGTGATCAGTGAAGCTGTTGTTATCCAGGTTGTGGAGCTTTCAGGAAAGGGTTAGATGAAGAGGACTTGACGAAGCTGTCGCATTCGCATCTACGATTGTAAGTACTGCTGTCGTTATTCTCATCAATATGACACGCTTGGACTGTTTCTTTCTAGTTTGTGTCTAATGTCACATGAACTTATCATTAATTGATAGATCTGTCTTCAAGCTAATATCAATAGATTAGGAAGCGGTTGTATCTTGTTTTTTCCACAAGATGCAGTGAGAAGCAAAGGATCGAAGCGCAACCTGTTGGTTGTGGAGCCTGATTATCTTCCTGATGCAGAGGTCCTTGCTTTCAGCCATGTTTATACCCCATGAAGTATTTACACCCCAAAATTATGTACACTCTTCCACGCG
>CBVK0100527838.1:0-11767 GCA_900067695.1 Picea abies | reverse complement strand
GCTCATTGAGAGACAAGTTTTGGATTTGCTGCTGGAGAAGAAGGAGAGAGAGAGTGGTGCATATCTGGGAGAGGACTTTCTGTATTAGTTTAAGAGATCTCTTGGCATTGTATTTGCTATCTATATTAAGGAAGTTTTGCTGGGTTTTCTTCCCCTAGAGGGTTTCCCAAGATAAATGCTGTGTCTCTTGTGATTGTGTATTTCTCAGTGATCTTGGATTATGCTATTGTTATCTAATGAAATGCAAACAACTATAATAATGGCTTAAACATTAACAGGAAATGGACCAAGCATGGTGCCTTGCATGTTAATGACACCATCGCCATGAATCAACCCTAACATGTTTTCATCATCACACTTACACTTAGATAGGTTTCTCGGGAATATCTCTATATCTGAGTACTGGCACACCTAATAGGGTCTTTTGATGGTTCTCCCATACCTAAACTTGCCAAATTGCATAAAGTCTTGAGCAAATGTGAAGTTTGAAGGGGATATCTAATGTGAATTGCTCATGTGGATTTTGTATTAAGTGATAGCCTACTTATATGTTTCTAAGGACTCCAGTACCTTATGATTGTTGGTCTTACTTGATTCTATGGTTATGATTGAATTGGGTGACTTGACATGGTCTTTGGAGGACGTCCTCATGACGTTGTGCATTTTATATAGGATCTGGCACGTGTGATGCCGAGCGTTGGGTCACATGATGACTTGGCACATTAAGACATATCCTCTCACACCTCCTAGACCCTAGATGATGGACATATGAGCTCTCATTTTGTAGATATGGTCATATTGGTTGACAAATGGGAAAGAAGCCCACATCTTGGATAATGCACTGCAGAGGTTATTATACATTGGATGGAGGACGTTGCACTGGGACATGATTGAACACCATTCAAAAGGGTGATGGATTTTCATTCCACCATGGATGTGGACCTTTCCACCTTGGACGTTGAGCATATGAATGCTAACGTGATGCGCTATGATGCCTTCATGATGATTGAGGCTTGTTTTCCATTGGAGCACCACTTTGATGATGTGATGGGATCCTTATGGTGAACATGACCTTTGATGAGGAGGTGTACCATGTCACCTCCCACCATGCTTTAAATTTTACACCTCTTGATGATGAGACGTGGCCTTTGGAGGCCTCCTACACCCTCTTGGAGCATGACGCCACCACACGTGTGACCTTGGAGGACGTATTTTTGTGTATTAACATGTTTATCTATTATCTTGAGGCTATTTGAGGGGTGGGCCTAGACCTATCTCACTTGTATCATAGATTACTTGTGTTTTGAGGGGCTTTGGAGGGTTTTAGCGCTAGGGTTGCCTCACATAAAGAGGCTAGCGCTACACCTAAGCCAAATCATAACTCATCACTTGGAGATTCATCTCTACTTGTCTTATTCTTCTCTTTTATCATCTTGGAGCTCTTGTGCACGCTTATGGAGTGATATTGTGGATGCTTTCTCTTGTTATGGTGGATTCTTCATGAACTAGGGTTTCCTCATGCATAGCGAATTTGACTAGTAAGTACTTTTTCAAGTTCAAGTGTGTATTCTTGGTATATTTTGGTGAATGCTCTATTAGAGAGGCAATAGTTGCATGTTGTCATTGTTTTCCTTGAATATTTTGTGAAACCCCAAGGAAGGATTAAGAGTGGTTATCTCCTTCCCTTGTTGCATCTACCATAATTTTGTTGAAGCATACAAGGATAAGATTAGGGATTGTGAGAGGACAAACTGCTAACCTTGTCTTTGAGGTTAAAACTTAGGGTTTAACCTAATTCCATCAAATATCTTTGCTAGACACTAGAGAAGAAGTAGGAGGGCACCTAGGGTTTATGAGAGGATAAACTTTAGGGTCTCTTCCTTAGAGGTTTGACCTAGGCTTATGAGGGGATAATCCTATGGTCCAAAACCTTCACATCTTCTCTTGCACATAGCTTCCTTTGAAGTTGTTGCATTGACTCCATATGCCCAAAGAAGGAAAATGATACTAGTGTTTAGCTCACAAGTGTTACAAAACCCTAATAAACTCTCACTCTCAAAAATGACTTTTTAGTTAGATACCTCATTACATTTACATGCTTATTCTACCTCAACGATTTGTGTTCTAAGACAATTTCTTGCTGCTGTTACAAAAGTATGCTACAACCATTAGGGTTTGATCATATTGCTGATAATTAATGTATTTCATGCTCTTAAATTTATGCAACTATCGGTGATTAATTTGTAAGTGTTTCTATTGCTATTAGACATATTTTCATCCATTTATTTGCTGATTTGGAGTTGGTATATTGGTGCTGTCATAACACTGCTATATGCTGAAATGTACTGCTGCTTACTGCAAGTTTTATTACAGCATTTGTTTTCTCTTGATAGCTAGTGCTTTGGGACTTCTTCTTCATCCCTTAGACTTGGTATTTGTCATTTAATACATTGGATCACTTCACACACACATATAAAATCAAATACCTTGTTTAAAAACTCTTTCAACTTGCCTTATCGCTAGACCTAGCCTATCCCATTTAGTGACCAAGATAGGGGGCCGTAGACTTGCCTTTAGCTTGCTATAGGATCCCTTGAGGTCACAAGGGAAGCCTCTCTTGTGTTGGATCCTTATCCATCACTAAAACAAGGGAAGTACTTGCCTAGGTGATAGTGGCAATTACTTCCAATTGTTATGCAAGTTTAGCATCTTGTGAAGGCTTTGCACAAGTGCTAGATTCTGTGATAACACATCCAAAAATATAAGCATCTGCCTTTACTCTCCTGAAATGGTAAAATAATATTTACAAGTCATTACTGAAAAGAGCACTAGAAATTGACATAAAAATAATACACCAATTTGAAAGAAGTAATAAACTTTATTCTGTGTGCCTGAAAGGCTGGTGTCATTGGATAGTCGTAGGTCATCCCAAGTTCCAACATAAAAAGTTTCATTCTGAATGCCCTCAATTCCAGATATTATTTTATAATATTTGGTTCAATGAATGATCCCTTATTCTTAATCTCTAAAATCTTTATGGAAAACACATGTACATGGGACTGTATAGGTGTTCAGTTTTCTCCTAGTTGTAGGGTTGCTTTCTAATTTTGCTAAATCTGTATGAAACAGATATATGATATTGTTCTATTTGCAAAGCTTAAGAAAATCCATTATCTTGTTGAATTGTGGATGAATGTAATGTTATAGTTGTCAGGGCCGTGCTATTCAATAGCATAACATATAGGTAGGTAATTACAGCTCCAACAACATTAGAACCACACAATGCTATCTGCAAAAACAAGGCTACGCTGTTAAAGACAAGCTCACCAATATCCAATGCATACTTATATTTGGTAGATACAAATGAAAAGTAGTCGTTACAATTATTTGCGAGAAGTATGTTTACTTACTCTGTGTGTTTATATAGATAGATTCAGAGAGAGGGTGGGAGAAAGGGAGAGGGACAGGTGTCTACATGTATATGGATATGTATGTGTGTCTATTAGACATATGCACAGTCAAATATGTAGCATACGTGTGTGGGAGGAAGATTATATATGTATACATCCCTCTGTGTGTACATGAAAACACTCATAGGAGTGGGTTTTCAAGTTAGGCAGCAATCCACCGGTTGGATCTCTGCATGGGATTCAATTAGTAGACTTGATCAATTGTTTATTTAACAAAACAAATACAAATAAAGCTTCCATACTCCCAATCCTTTCTATTTCTGTTGCAAAGAACGTGTTAGCATGTTTGGGCTCAAAGCAAAATCTAGGTAAATCAAGAAATACTGGTTTTGTTGTGATCTTTTCACTTCGTTGGTCTATCAATGTACTTTTATTTTGTATAAATTTTTTGTTCATAATATTTTTTATAGTTATTTAGATTGCCTTTGTATTCCGAGTTCATTTTCTGATAGAACTATCACTGGAAATGTGTGTTATCTAGAAAAATAGTTCCTAATTTACCACTATTGTGCAGGCAAGAAACTTCATTTGCTAATGAGGTAGCAGCTCAGGTCGGATGACTGATTACCTTTCAGATATATAATATAGTCGGACATCAATGGTAGAGCTGAAACCTTCAAGAGTTCAGGAATGCCAATTGGCATTTGTTTATTGATGCTTGCCAGTGGCATTTCATAGTCCATTTACAATGAAAATGGTTGATTTTTGGACTTAAGATCATAGGAGGTTGTTCAATGGCCTTGAAAGAGTGATAGCATTTACATTGTTTTGAATGGTAGTATATTCAAATTGTTTCTCATGGAGCATAGGAGAGGAGATTGCCTGAGGTTAAATTAAGACATGAACCTTTGAGTAAATAATGCAAGCAGAGAAGCTGCCTGCAGAATGTAAGAACAAAATAGGTTGGCTGATTTCATAGTAAGAACAAAATGGCATTTCATAGTCCATTTACAATGAAAATGGCTGATTTTTGGACTTAAGATCATAGGAGGTTGTTCAATGGCCTTGAAAGAGAGAGGAGATTGCCTGAGGTTAAATTAAGACATGAACCTTTGAGTAAATAAAGCAAGCAGAGAAGCTGCCTGCAGAATGTAAGAACAAAATATAATGCCTTTTTAAAAAGTTTTGTTCTTATTCTTTATGTTGATATTGCTCAGATTTGTATGGTAGAAGTGAGCGCTTGATTTTGGGAGGTTTTAGTTAAAACTTCTAATCTACATTAAGTTGATTCAAGACTAAGACTAAGGATTATCTGAGTGCCAGACCTTGCTGCCAAGGACAATATTTTACAAGGGATGAATCTAATGACTAATTATTAATTATGGTGTCATATATGCATGCATGTTAACATCGATGAAGTACACTTGTAGCCCAGTGGAATTGTTACAGTGGATGCCAATGATAAAGGTCGAAGACTGGTCAAGATGTCATATGGTGTACCAGAATGTCACTACTCACATGATAGGTTTTATTTAGATGCATGCTTTTTTCTGTAGCCATATATAAAAAGATGCATTACGAGCTTTTAAACTGATATTCCTTTGTGGGAAAAGGAGTCGATAGTTTCTGACTTAATTTTTCTCATTGGATCTCTAGAAATACTTGAAAACAAAGATGAGCGTGGATATATATATATATATATATATATATATATATATATATATATATATATATATATATATATATATATATATATATATATATATATATGAGGGGGTAGGGTATGTATACCTCCGTAGACTTTCCCAGTAAAATCATCGGGCGGAGGAGATCTCATACACCAATTTGGTGTCTGGTTTGGTCGGGACCTTATATATATATATTTCATTGTATTTGTTTTTCCCTTTTAAAATAAGCTTCTATTTTGTTATTAATAAAACATTATATACAAAGCATATTACAAAAATAAGGGCTGGAGTTAGGCTGCCACCGTAGGGTGAAAATGAGGGTAATTTAATATACTCCTTACCCTATATCCCCAATTACCTCTTACCTCATATAAAATTGGGCCGAGGCCATTAATCAGTCATAATGTCTAAAATTAAGGCCCCAGAAGGTGAGCTGGTAAGATTAATGTCCATTAAACACAAGAGTGAAAAAAAACAACTTACTAATTCAGGGACTAGGCATGACCATAGCTATAGAGGTTGACAACTTGTCATCATTTCTTCTTGTGGGTCAGCTAGAATATTTGGGAGGATAGTTTAGAATTGGGGGTGTGCTACTCAACATCTGCATCATGTTGTGGCAGCTCAACTTTTGACATGGCAAGTGTATGCATCAAGTTGCACTACTCACCGTTTGAGATGGCAAGTGTAATGCATAGAAACCTATCATTGTTGGGCATGCCTTTTATTACATCACTGAGTAAAAGGTACTAATTTCACGAAATGTTTATTAAATGTTCCTATCCATTCTTGTTAAATATAAGTGGACTTGTATTTGTTTGGCCTCTATGGAAATGTTACTATTGAGTCATAGATGTGCATCTAATTGATTCTCAAATAAATTTGTTTTTTTAAGCAAATAATTAATATTACACTCGACTACATGATAAGGGTATTCGTAATACCCCAATTTTCACCTTTGATTGTATTATATTTGTTGGAAACTTAATCCGTTAAGGGCTATGGTATCATTCACTTGTGACAGAATATGAATAGTCAAGTGAATATGAGTTGTCATTGGAAGTCCAAGAGACCTCTTAGAAGATGAATCCAAAGGTCATAAACAATGTATTTATGTGTATCATATTAATGAAATGTAATCCAAGCTTATCTCCATTTTCACATTCCAGCAGTGGTATCGGAGTTGTATAGTTCTTAGAGCATATGGTAGCTGTCCATAACATTTGAGCAGGTTAACTCATGATTCTCTTCGATGGGCATTTTCAATCCTCGTGAAAAAACTATTTCTTTGCTTGGGAGTCTGTCCATATGCTTTCTTTCTACAAGTCAGTTTGTCCTAGGCGCACATTTTGGTGTTAGATCCGAGCGTTTTTAATTATTTTGTGGGTGAATGTTTCAGAGCGTCCCACACCTGTTTGAGCATGACTATACCTATATGATTTAATTATTCCTTGAGTGATTATGCTTGGCGCCCACACACATAGATTAAGCTATGTCGAAGCATCAACGTTTCATTGTAAAATCAAGCATTTATCCAAGTTATGAATCCTATCTTTGTACCTTTTTAGTTGAGGAAATCTCTGTATTTCATTGAAATATCGCCATAATCGAGCTTGACACCTTATGGGTTGTGCCCTAGCTTCTTAATTTTTGAATTTGGTGAAAAAAATTGACCAATTCTGATGAAAACTTGAGTTCGATGATACTATAGGGGTTTTCTTCACCTGATGTTGAAATTGAAGCTCTGCGGACCGTCACAGGGTCTCCTGTGATTAATTTTTGCTTCAAAACATGATTTAAAGTTTGTAGTTGTGGAGTTTTGTCGATCTCTGCAGAAAGTTTTTTTGAGTGTAAGCTTTCTGTGCCATCTTGTGAAGCCAACAACCACTTTGAAAGTATTTGGACCTTTCTTTTGAGGTTCGTGCATAGTCTTCCAAGAGTGAAAAATATCGCTTTACATCCCTTCCTAGGATCAAATTTGACAACGATTGGAGAAAATACGCGGTTGTGAAGGTTTCCTCAAAGTTTAATAGTGATTCAGAGCCGAGTTCAGGCGTAGATATTTAATTTATTCCAGGGCTTAGCTTTTGGAAAGAAGATATAGTCGAAAGTTCTTTGGAGATTGAGAGATGACACATTCAATCCTGAAGATCAATTCAACTCCAGAATCAAGGTGTACTTGCAAATAATTTTTTTGTAAATTTACTTGGTCTTTTTTCAAATTAAGTTGGATTACATTGTAAATGGGTGCATATTTGGTAGAAATGACACCCTTCATTTGTTGAGTTTAAATTGTAGAGTATGATTGTTTTATGGTGGAGTTGCAAGAAACCTTGTGAGGTCTAAGTCATGGTTCGAATTGATGAATTATTAGAGTTACTAAACACTCTAATACTCTTTATTGTTGATAATATGGTCACCATTGACAAAACAACTCTTCAATCTATTCTAACTCGTTTGCAAGTTTTGCAAGCCAAAGGAGAATTGCTTCAAACACAGACTTAACTTCTTCATGATGAGTTTCAATCAAAGAATCTTCAACCTTTTGAACTAGTTCTTGTTCAGAATAACCCTATTTTCGATGATGATGATGATTTAGATCAACAACCAGTGCAGGAGAAACTCAGTGAGCCAACTTCAGATACAAGTGTAGATAAATATGAAGTTGCGCATGATCATGTTCAACTATCTCTTTCCAAGCCAATCAGACCCTGGGAAGAAATCAGAAACAATAAACACATAACATGTATCAGATATGAAAATGAAGTTGGCTTTCATATTTCGGAGTATACCAAACCAATCCAGTTCCAAAGTGCTTGATTTCGTCAAGAAGCTTCATATTCAAGAGAATATTCATAAATGCCAACATTATCATTGAGTTGGCCACATGGAGGATTAATATTTTGATATTCATCCTTGTGAGCATTATGGAAAGCATAATCATTCTTCAAACAAATGTTTCAAATGCAAGAAATATGCAAGAGTAAAGAACCACTATGGGTGGATCACTTCTTGGCTATGGTCATTGTTATCACAAAATCCAACACTTATGCAAAGCCTTCATAAGATGATAAACTTGCGTAACAATTGAAAGTAATTGTCACTATCACCTAGACAAATACTTCCCTCGTTTTAGTGATGGAAAATAGTCGAACATAAGGGAGGCTTCCCTTGTGACCTCAAGGGATCCTATAGCAAGCTAAGGAAAGGTCTATGCCCCCCTATCTTGGTCACTCAAAGATATACTAGGTCTTGGGGAAAAGAAGGGAGAATTAGGGAGGTTTTTAGACAATAATTGTACAAATGTTCCAAGGGATTCAAGGGTGAAAAACATGTCTAAAGGATGCACTACAATGCCCAAAACACTAGCTATCAAGACAATAAGAGTCGCTGATTTAAAATGCAGAAAACTAACAATGTTATATCAGAAAAACATGTTTTACAACAACAACAATAAATCAACCTCTAAAAATTGCCAATAAATTATTAAAATATGGCTCTAAGAGAGTAGAAGAAGCTCCAAGTGTCAAACAATGATTTCAGCCTTCTTTTACCAAAATATTAAGTAAGTTATCGGCAAGTTAACTAAGCTCTATTGGCTGTAACTAATTTTTATAACATCAACAAATAAGAGAGTAAGTTTGAAAGTCGTGGAGTTTGATTTAACACAAGAATGTGATGAAGCATCCACCCAACAAGTTTTCTTGAGAGAGAGTGAGGTTATTAGGGTTAGCAAACACTTATGAGTAAGAAGACTAGTGTCGTTTTCTTTCCTTTAGGTAAATGGAGTCAAAACAAACTCTTTGAAGATTGCTAAAGGCAAGAGAGGAGATATTGGAGTTATACCATCATAAAACCAAGCCAAAACTTCTTGAAAACAAACCCTAGGGGTTATGCCATCATAAACCCTAGGTGATGTTTTCTTCTCTAGTATTAGCAACTAGGTCATAATTGAACTAGGTCAAACCCTAGAAGTTATACCATCATAAATCGTATGCCTTGAACTAGCAAAGACAAACCCTAGTGGGATAAACAATCTTAACCCCTAGACTAGGTCTTAAATGCTTCAAAAAATCAAGATGAATGAAAATAGGGCGGTGGATAAACAATCTTAATCCCTTCTAGGGTTTCTAACAAAATTTGAACTAACATACAAGGTAACATGCAACCATTAACCATCTAATAGAGCATCCACCAAAATATACCATGAACAAGCATTGAAACATGAAGAAGATCACTTAGATCAAGCGCTATGCATGAGGAAACCCTAGCTCAAGATTCATCCACAAAACAAGACAAAGCATCCAACAAGAACATTCTTCCAAAAGTGCGCACAAGAGCTCCATAGTGAAAATAAAGAGAGAGAAGACAAGTAGTAATGATGAATCACAAGTGTGAGTTATGATTTGATACAATGGAGCGCTAACCTCTTTATATGAGGAAATCCTAGTGCATATGTCCACAATAAGCCCTAAAACAATAATAAATGCATGATACAAGTGAGATAGGTCTAGGTCGACCCCTCAAATAGCCTCAAACAATATAAAAACATGCTAATACACCAAAATATGCCCTCCAAAGTCACACATGTGGGTGATGTCATGCTCTAAGAGGGTGAAAGAGGCCTCCAAAGGCCTTGTCTCATCATCAAGTGGTGCAAGCAAGATGGAAGGTGTGTCTCCTCATCAAGGGTCATGCCATATCATTAAGGACCCAAGCCATCAAATGGTGTACCAATGGCAAGCAAGCCCTGTCATCATCAAGCTACCCTAGCACATGGCGTCATCATCAAGGAGCTTAACGTCCAGGGTGAATAAGCCAACGCCCAAGGTGTAAAGGGGTGTTGTCAACTCTCTAAGGGCTGCCCAATCATCTCCAAGTGCAACGTCCTCTATCCAAAACCTGATAAGTCTCTAGGGTGCACTATCCAGAGTATGGGCTTCCTGCCCATCTGCCAACCAATACGACCATATCTGGAAAAAGAGGTCTCATCTATCCATCGTCCAAGGTCTAGGAGATGTGAGAAGGTAAGTATAAATGTGTCAAGTCATTAGGTGACCCAATGCTCTACATCACACAAGCCATGTCCTGTAATAAATGTACACCTTCCTAGGTGAAAACATGGGACGTCCTCCAAAGGACCATGTTAGGTGCACCCAAATCAATCAAAGTCATAGAATCAAGTAAGACCAACAATGACAAGGTTCAAGAGTCCTTATAAACATACAAAGTAGGGCATCACTTAATACAAAAGCCACATAAACAATTCACATTAGGTATTCCCTTCAAACTTCACATTAGCTCAAGACTTTATGTAATTTGGGAAGTTTAGGTATGGGAGGGCCATCAAAAGATCCTATTAGGTGTGCTAGTACCTAGGTAGGGGAATATTTCTCGAGAAACCCATCTAAGTGTAAGTATGGTGGATGAAAATGTGTTGGGCGGACTTCATGGTGATGGTGTCATTAACATGCAAGGCATCACCGTTATCTTCATGAAGACCTTTGTAGAGGGAGCGCTTGCTACTTGAGATACCCTTTCCTTAGTACCTTTTGCATTCCAAACCCTTATCTTTCCTTTTGATATCCTTTTATTGCATTGCAAGTCCCTCTCTTTGGTTTTCAAACACTTATTCTTTCTTTCATCGTTTTTTACTGGGATAAAGTCCTCCTTATGATTATGAAATCCGTGCATTAGGACTAGGGGTGATTACCATTAGAGGGGTTAAAACTCAAGTTGACCTTAAGATTTTGAGTTGGTCATTTATTGTCCTGTTATTCTTCTTTCTTTTTTATCATTTTTTCGAGCAGCAATATCAACCTCGACATTCTATCACTTCTTCTCATAGAAGAATGAACCATGGGCCTGTTTGGTGTACATGAAAGAGCCATACCAAAGTTTAGTACTCCGCGGAAGGCTATGGGATGGAAAATGTTAAGTATGGGGGGGAACAATAAGTTACCCTTATTGAAGCCTCCCAGTATGTTGAAAATTCTCTCCAAGCAGATTCAACCCTTTGTATGCACTAATACCATGTTGATCTTTTACCACTCTACTCAACACCTGATAGTTAGCTCAAAATAAAATCACTTTATCTACTAAAAACACAACTCAGTAATCAATTAAACATGCATCGAAAACATAAATAAGGAAACCAAATAAAGCACACATAAACACCAATATTGTTGGGTATAAACTTTTGGAAAAACCTCGGAGGTAAAACCAGTCCAATGATTCTTTTATTAAGGTCAAATCAAGGCTCTTGTAATAGGGAAAATGGCCCACTAATAGAATTATACACTACAGACAAACCTGGAAACTCTTGTGCTATTATACGACCCTCTACTAGCACATTTCCCGGGGTATATGCGATTCACCTTCTGATGAATCACGTATATACATGACTGTCTACAGTGTCAACTGCATATGTGCATGGAAAGCCCATACGTCAACTTGTGTACAACGCTTTTCTTTCTTTTGGTCTCTGTCCTTTGAAACTCACCTTCAGTTGCCCTATCTCTCTCTTCTCCTCGACCTGCATGACCTCTAGATGGAAGTCCTTCTCCACCTATCCAAGATCTTGAATCACGGTCCTTTCTGATCCAACCCTATAATCAATACTTGGATGAAATATCTTCACCCAACCTGTGAGATCTCCTCACTCTAGTG
>CBVK0100527837.1:0-11767 GCA_900067695.1 Picea abies | reverse complement strand
TGTGTTTATGTGTATTTCTGTATTTCATTGTGTTCCTACATAAATCCAGATCATAGGTCTAGTCACTCCTAGTCATATTGGAAAATCAAAACCAACCTCTGCTAGTCATGTTCGAGATATCTCAATAACCTCTATGAGTCATGTTGAATACATGTTACCGACATATAAAATTAATGTTGGGATCACGAAACCAACCTCTGTGAGTCATGTTTGAGTTATGTCAACAACCTTTGTGAGTTATATTGAAGACCGATCACCAGCCTCTGTGATTCATATTGGAGACCAGTGCCTATCCACTGCAAGTCATGTTGGGGGAATTGATACCATTGAGAAACCTAGACAAATATGATGTAAGCCCAAGTTACCTTGTAGTCTTTGCACATGGGATCACCTTAATTATTTTTGCCCTGATATTCTGATGGTATGAAGATTGTGGTCCTTTCCTGAAGGCGCTTATAGTTGTCTGAAGGCCCTTATAGTTCAGAGTCATCTTTGGTTTCCCAACAACCTATTCAACCAATGGTTGATGAAGTGGTTTCACCAATGAAATCTTTTTTCGATCCCAATATTCTCTTAGAGAGTGATGATTATTCCAAAGTGATATCACTAATGCAATCTTCAACTGATACCACTCTTCTTTTAGGGAGTGATGCATATTTCAACTGTATTTAGCATTTCCAGTTTAGTACCTTCAAAACAAGGGGGCATTCCACTCTCTTCAAGTATGCTCCCTCCAAGTACTAGGATGGTTTCATTTGATTGGAATGATCTTGTAGAGCCTCTCCTTCCTTCTTTTAAACCTTTCCTAATAGTGGTTAGAGTTAATTCAATAGGAATTTTCCAAACTATTGTAGATGAAGGATCCTTTGCAAGTATTTTATCCTCCTCAGCTTGGAAAGCCTTAGATTATCCCAAGCTTGTGTCATCTACCAATGAGTTATTGGATTTTGATAGAATACCTAGTGATTGTTTGGGGATTCTTCCTTAGTTTCCTATCACATTAGGTGGGAAGATTATCCTAATAGATATGTTAGTGGTGTCAGGATTGTTATACTTCAATATGCTTCTTGGGTGTGATTATGTTTATTCTATGAATGTTGTGGTGTCTACAATCTTTCATGTGATGTATTTCCCTCACAATGGAAGCATTGCCACTATTGATCAACATTCATTTGATAATCACCATCCTATTCCGTCTTTAGCTCAGATTTTCCCTTTGTATGTTCCTAGTGTTAAAGTAGACTGTTCCCCACCATGGGTAAATTATATGGTGTCTTATACTCGATGTTCAAATGCTTATGAGAAGGAATATTTATAGTCGTGTTTACCTTCTTGAGACAAGATATCGATAATTTATCAGGGATTTTATCCATTTGGGGAACCAATGCCCTTTCCTCCCCCTATTGGTTTGAGGGACTATGTTTTTCCTCTTGAGTCTGATATTACTATTTGTAAGACCTCGAGCACTGGTATTGGTGATTCTTCAAGTCCCAGTTTCTTGGATGTTGAATTTTCTTCAGATGAGGATATCCTTGAAGCTGTGATTTTATTTGTAAGACCTCGAGCACTGGTATTGGTGATTCTTCAAGTCCCAGTTTCTTGGATGTTGAATTTTCTTCAGATGAGGATATCCTTGAAGCTGTGATTTTGTATTTTCGACCTACTCCTGAATTGAAAGCTTTACTAGTTGGTTTCTAAATAAACCCTTGTCCCGAGCCTAGTAGTAATCTCTACCTGGATAACTACTATGCACAAGTCATAAGGTTGTGCGCTACTCTATACATATTGTAGTTTTATTGTTTCTTTTTTTCAAGTTTTGTATTCCATAGAACATGTTATTATCATAGGTTGATATATTGGATTGTTAACTTCTAGATGAGTGTTTTGATCATATATATAGGAATTTTGAGACATTTTATTTTGTGTCTCTTTTGTTGTGTCGATCTATTCTGATAGGTAATGATCTTGAAACTGGAAGATAGGTTAGATTTACCCCTTCATGCATTTTTTCATTATTTTTTTCCTGTTTCATTTGGCCTTAGGATCAACCCCACTGAGTTGCAACACAAAACCTTCTTTGTTGTTTAGAAGTGTTGTAATTCATTGGTAGAGCCTATCGTTCATGGGCTCTCTAGTTAGAACCATGTTTATAGTTTGGTGCCCATGCTAAAGTACTTTCATAGGGTCGGGAGCTCTATGTAGTCCCACCATGTCTTTGTGTTGAAGCCTCACTTCCTCTTATCATCCTTATTATGCATAATACCCATGGGTGTCCGTCATTTATGTGTTGATTTATAATACTACATTGCATTTCACTACTTTCTCTTTTCAGCCTAATGTCGGCTTCAAATTTCTATTGTTTAGCCTCTTTCTTATGCATTCTCATTAGTTGCCATCGTTGCAATATTTTCCTTTGTGATTTGACACCTCTATCCCTGGAGGAAACTTTCCCCCAAGTATATATATCCTACACATTCTTCCTTGCATTAAGAATAGGCATGTTCCTTGTGCTTGGAACTAGTTTTCTTTCCCTGTGACACTCATTTCCTCCACTGTATTCTAGTATTATTTTATTCCTTTTTGAGGATTTCCAATATGAAAAAGAAAAAAAAATTAAATAACAAAACAAAGAGTGTGGGAATGAGTCTTTTATATCAATATTGGAAATAGTCAATTCGTGTCTGAAAAAAGCACAAAGTTTTGAGTCAAGTCTCAAGAGTTTGGGTTTGGTATGGCTTTAGGAAACCAATCTAGTTACATAGAGCTTTTACTCCTCTGACTAGTTATCCTCCTAGTCACTATGGACTCTAATGTTTCCTTCTACATCATAGACTTATGTCAATGACCATATTCATTTCATGTTGCCTAATTCACATAATGTGTTGTGTTCTTTCTCAGAGGAGTTTTAGCCCATGTTGTCCATTCCACATAATTCTTTTCTTTGCAAGTCGTCCTTCCCATGTGTCAAGTAAATATAAGAATCAAAAGTATATTTTTCCTATACTCGTGTTGGTATGGAAGTTCCTCATTGATTTCCTATCAATGGGTTAAGCTCTTATGGACTACGAAAAATTTCTTTGAGATTTTAGCCTAGAGTCGCACCCTAACCCTATTTAAATAATTGATAGGTAACATTTTTCTCAAAAGAAGACATTCCATCATTGGTTTTTGAATGAGAGGTTTCCGTGGTGTTTGACAATAAGAAAATTATTCACACAATGGGATTCATGTAGTACCTCAGATTCCATTTGTCCCCATTGGTGGTTTCCTCGCCTTTGTCAATAGTCTTCATTATTGACTATCATTTATAGGGTATTATTCATGTGTTATTTACATTTGGTTCTCATGGGAGATGTAATTCTTGGTGGTCCTTAAAATAATTCATCTGAGTCCTTACAAATATTTAGCCTTTGGATACTCCTTGTGTTGGGTGATGGGGTATGCCTTAATTCCCTCCTTCCAGCGGATCTCTTCCTATCGAATTCAACACATCATTCTCTAGGACATGGATCTAGAGTCATTTTTAGTACCATGGGGATTGTAGTCACCAATGGAAGGTTCCCTTGCTATTGAAAGTGGGAATACATCAATGTCCTCTGATAAATAAATTCTACTAGGTGTTTGACATCAGATCCTTTATTCACACTTGTTATATTGGACTATGTACCTTGACACCCATTATCATTATCGATGAGTTGTCTCATTTTTTTAACGGTATACATCAATGACCAATAACCAAAAAGTGTCTCACTATTTTTGACTTCAACACATCTATTTTCATAGTGCAGACTCATACCATGGTGGTTAGGTTGAACTCCTTAGGAATGTAGTAGCATCACCTCCTTTTATGTTGTTGTCTGGGTAACTGTTATTCGATAGTACCACACCACACATCAGTACTCATGAAGGATCATTTTTCCATCTCTTTCCCTATATATACTTCACTGGTTTTGAGACATAGATCCACTATGTATTTTTTCATGGATATGATCTTTGTTTGACATGGATCCATTGTGTATCTCTTTTGTGGAAATGATTAATGCTATATATAGATATTTTACATGGATCCACAATGTACTTGATTTACATACATGTGTATCATCACAGCTGATCATGGGTATGTATGCATTGGGAATTGAATTGTTCTAACTTGTTTTGGTGTTAGTTGTTGTCCTTAGATTGAGTTCTATAGACTTTCACCCCTGACTAACTTCTCTTAAAGACTTATAATGTATTTTGGCCATTATTTTCTCTTCTGACCTCACACATTAGGGGCATTTGTTATAGCATCAAATGCCACCATTCATTGATGCTCTTGTTGGCCTTATCCCTATCCTCCTTATGTACAACTATTCACCATGCCTCCTTGATTCCTTTTGAAAACAAAAAAATTGAAGGATGTGTGCACCATCACAACTATGAAACCCATGTACACACGAAATACTTAAGGGACACCCATGTACATGATAATAAATGTTCAAAAAAATATAATTATTCCCAAACTAATAATGACTTATGGGAGTGGTTAGTTTCCTAACTCCTTTTCCCATACTCAATTGTCTCTAACCAACTAGTGATCGTATAAAAGAAACATTTTCATCATGGAAAAAGGTAATAATACTCTTTACATTCAAGAAAACACTCATCTACTATTCCCACTAAGTTTGTAAACCCATTTTATCCTTGTTGTTGATTTCTTGACCTAGAAACCCTTGTTTCTAGTTTCCCTCTGATCACCAAACTTATCTTGCCAAGAATTTCTCTATATACTCTCTTTGGGCCTGTGGTGACTTCAGAGTTAGGAACATCCTCATAGCAGGATCTAGGGTGGAGGAATCTAGGATCTCTTTCAACAGGTTAGTGCCATATCGAGCATGTATAAGCCATAACCACCTTGCTGCTATTCATTAATAATAAATAAAAACCATTCTTTCGAAGTATCTAGTGTTATTATTTTTCATATTTACAATGATTTTGTATATATTTCAGTAGAATACTAATTTCTTCATTCTTTTCCATTATTTTTCAAAGAACTAACATGTATTTATTACTATAACTACCTCTCTATATAGATATACTTGTTCAAGGTTTTTTTAGTTTGTGGAGAGAGCATTGGGAAGGAGAAAAAGGACTCTGTCAATTGGGAACAACAATAAACATTGGGATATTGATGAGTTGATTTTCCTCTTTTTCAATAAGTTAGTTATTCTTGTGAAAATTGGTTATTATATCTTAGTTTGGTATTTTTTTTGGAATGTACATTGTATATGGTCATTTCTATGTTGTAGTAAGCCCACTACTGTAGGGGATTTTTTTTTCATTTTTTAGTCATGTTTTCTTCCCACCGCTACTGTGGGAAAATATGATGGTGCTTTGATCCGACATTACATTCAACCTTCCATTAGGATTATTTTATATTTTGCACAACCTACATCTGTTCCTTTCCCCTTAACCTTGCAGTTTTCCTTTTCATCGGAAATACTTCATCTTTGATGATGAGTGATACTAGTATTTTCAAGGATTGGCTTATCATTGAATTCTTGTGGTTGAAGGAGGAGCTTGGGTTCAAATACAATTTTTATTGCATGTTTGGCCAATCAAACAAATTCTCATACATCATTTGTATGAGGAGGAGTTTATTTATGTATTTAGAAGTTCATGGCATAATTGTCTGCCACTTTATTGTATGTTGGAGGTTGGAGGTAGTATTTTTTCCATAACTCTTCAAATAAAACTTCATTTTTTGTATTGGTTGAGGCATTGAGAAGAGAATTCCTCTCTCTTCCCAATGATTGGTAGCATGCCACATTTAATGCCTTTGTGAGATTCTTGTTTTTGCTCATGGGATAGATAAATTAAGAGATGTTGATTCCTCTATTTTAAATGGGTACCTAACATGGCCTTGTTTGTTGGGACCCATATTGAATATTGTTGTCCACCTAACATGGCCTTGTTTGTTGGGACCCATATTGAATATTGTTGTCCATAATGTCTATTTATGGTACCTCTCGTTCTACACCTTTGAGTAGTGGATTATGTACAACTCATGCATATAGTTTTAAGAGTGTAACTAGGCATTTGTCTCCATGTACTGCATAGTTTCACAGTCTCTTGGAGTTATACTAAATTAAGAACATTGTAGTTCAAATACCATGTTCTTGAACAAATCTTTTTAGACAATCTCAAAGGTCAACCTACATACAACCTTGATGAACCATAAACCATTCACATAACCATTCATGAATATCAAACATTACCAACCCAATTCACCAAACTTATTATGACATAACCCTTTATCAACATAGCCATGCAACAAAACAAACAAGAAAAATATCAATTTGACATCAAATTTGAGAATATTAATGTTACAATGTAACATAGCCATTCATGAACATCAAAATCAATAATTTCCCTAGAGCAATGTCACGATCCAACAAAACCCTCAAGGAACATCACAATGGATAGACCAACCATAATATAAACCTCTTAATTCCTTTAAACATGGTCCATCATAGTCATCCTCACTAAAAAAACATCCTAAAATGATACTAAAATTTGTTAGAAATATTGAATCATTGTTAAAACATTTCTACTTTCTCTACTATAGTTATGAATATATGCCTATTATCATCCATAGTATTATTAGTCAGACATTTTCAACCAAACAAATTCAACATAACCCTTCATGAATGTTGCAATGCAAAATAATCATTAAATAACATGCCAATTACACATAGACTTAGCAAAGATCAATGTTGTGATATGACATAACCATTCAAAAATGATGCAATTGAATATAACCCATGAGAAATTTGGAAATCTCACATAACCCTTGATGAATATTAATAAGAATTTTTAAGAACATTGATAATGGCATTTACCTATTAATCATATATTACCATAGAACCATTCATGAATATCATAATGAAACATAACCATGAAGGATCCATTCATGAATATCATAATGAAACATAACCATGAAGGATTGTATCAATTTCACATAAAGTAAGCCAAGATGAATGTCATAATCTAACATAACCATTGAAATTTTTTCAATTCAATATGACCTAAATGTCGCAATATAAAAAACTCTTTATGAATGTTACAATGTGAAACCACAATTAATCATCAATATTATGCGAATCCATTCAATATCATAGGAAGTAGGCATAATAGAACCAACATAAATGTTGCTACACACACACACACATATAAACCATATTATAAACCTCTTACTATCTTACAAATCATCAAATGCACCATAGCCCTCAATGAATGTAATAATTTGAAATAAGTCAACAAATATGAATGACACTATCTAACATAAGAATTAAGAACTATATTATCATCCAACATAACCCAACACGTATGTGACAACATCACATAACCCATAATGAATATCGATACAATGTTTAACGACGGTTCACTTATATGCTTAGCCATGATTTACCATAATAAATTGTAGTTAAACATGTTTCACTATGGCCATTGATGGTTTCATCAAGGTTCATATGTTTCAGCATCTTTATCACGCTTGAACACATTTGACTAGGTTAAATATGGTCAACCATAATAAAAAATCATTAACAATAATCAACGATTCTCAAATCTTATCCTAAAAGTATATTAAAGTATTATATTATTTTAAATACAATTGTATTACTATATTACTACAACAATAACGAACTATTGTTATGTACCTTAGATCTGAATATATAGTCTAGAAGACAAATCCTCAACTTCACAAGAATAAACCAAATCATTCACTAAAATACTCAACACAAGATATGTAGACAAAACTCTTGAGGTAGGGTAACACCATTAACTAGTATTCCTTATGGAAGGAAATACTCCTCAAGCAATGTTTGCTTGTTACAATAACAATATTCTTCACTATGCTCATTAAATATCTCATCCATTCCTTATATTAAACTACCTACCACCTAAGAATATTCTAGAGGATGAACCTTCCAAAAGCAAAACCTTCTAGTAAGCCCTCTTACATTTATTATGTTCACACTAGACCCTATTTACTAATAGTGGCCTCCATACATAACAATACCTTTATATTATTATTCCCCTTGGGTAACTCCTTAGGTACCCCATATTATTCCCCAAGCTACACCACATTCCATCCCCCTTATGAAAGTGTTGTCCACAATCCTTGTTTTGAGGGAGTACAACCATATTCCAGGGTCCCATGGACAAGTGTGTACCATAATGTTGAAGTAGGTTGTAGAACCTAGGTACCATATAGAAGTGTTAGAAACCATGTTTAAGCAGTCCCAACATCATTTTAAACCAGTGTCACTTGTCCAATTTCTCATGGGAACGCCACACTAAAGATACTAAAACTCAATAGCTAGCTGAAAATGGCACTCCAAATATTGACATTGGTCATGTAGATCCAAATATGTAGGTGCTGCAAAAACTTCATCCACTATAAATGGAGAATAAGAAAATAGAAGAAGAGTATGCATAGAAGTCTCTTTTCTACTCTCTAGGATGCACTCTACATAAGGTGGACTAGAGTCATCAAATAGAAGATGAAAGTGGTCATCATCCAAAAAATGACAACTTTCCATATAACAATCATCACACTCAAACTATAAATAATATGAAGCATGTGTGTCTTTAATGTATTATTTCACGACATTATGGTTGATGATATCCATGTTACAGCTATCCTACCTTGCAACTTTTAACTCTTGAAATGTTGTCTTGATGGCTTCCATCTTCCATCGAATTTCGTTGAGGTCCATGAGGATTCGAGAGAAAATATCCATTAGAAACACCACATATAATATACCAAAAGAAATATCCTAAAATACTCTATCCAATGGCATTGATATGGTAGTAGTATGAGAATCCTATAAAAAATTATGATCTCTGAAGTCCCGTTGCCATCACGAAAAAACCCTAAAATTCTTGATTTTAAATTAACAATATCTTCACTTTTGGAGCTCCAATTCAGATGTTTGGTTTTTTCAAGTTGGAATTTTTTTTGAGAGGAACTTAGATCTAAATTTTTTTTGGGAGAATTTGGCATCAATTTCTACATAAATCGGAAAAATCACGCATTCATCCACGAAAAACCCCTAAAAATTGTTGATTTTAAATCAACGATATCTTGGCCTCCTGAACTCCGATTCATATGAATTATTTTAAAGTGTTTGGTTTTTCTAAGAGGAACTCAAATATACAATCAATTTCATAAAATTATAAATAAAAATCTATAGGAATTGGCATAAGTGTCTAGGCCCTCTTTTTCTTCTTTGTTTGAAAACCTGCAAAATAGAAAAAAATCCCACTTTTTGTGGTCGATAAGATATGTAGATAAAATGTCAATTTCTGTTAGCTCAATCACTTAATGTGTGGGTTTAATTTTCTAGGTGACCCAAGTTTGATACCCTTATGGTGTGTTTAGTTGGGAGGAGACACCCAAAATCCATCCATGTTAAGGGCCAGTGTGGTCCAGGCCAAGTGTGATCCACAGATGATTTTGACGACTTAGATGCCCCTGGGTTGTGGTTTCTTAACCAATGGTTGAAATGATGACCCATAAAGTGACAGGCACATTTCTAATAAATAAATAAAAATATATCTAGATAAAACCCTTGAGGTAGTGTAACACCTTTAACTATTATTAATTATGGAAGGAAGTGCTCTTCACGTAATTCTTTCTTGTTACAATGAAAATATTATTCATTGTTCTCATTACATAGTTGATCCCTTCCTTATATAATACTACATACCACCTAAGAACATTCTAGAGGAGTAACCTTCTAGTAATCCCTCGTACATTTAATGTGTTCAACCTAGGCATTATTTACTAATAGTTGTCTCAATACATAACAATATCTTTCTATTGTTATTCCTCTTAGGTACCTCCCTAGGTACCCCATATTATTCCCCTAGGTAAATGTAGTGTAACTAGGGGAATAATAAGGGGTAATTAGGAAGGTACCCAAGGGGAATAATAGTTAAAAAATATTGTTATGAATAGAGGCCACTATTAATAATTAAGGCCTAGTGTGAACATAATAAATGTAAGAGGGATTACTAGAAGGTTCTTCTTCTAGAATATTCCTCCTCTAGACTATTCTTAGGTGGTAGGTAGCACTATATAAATGGGTGTAAACAATGTAATGGGAAATTTGATAAGTATTGTATTTGGATCATATCTCATCAAGATGTTTCCCCCTCGAAGAGGCAAGTGATCAAGAGTGGATCCCTTCCTTAAAAGGATATATTATATGATGTTTCCCTACTCTAAGGGTTTCATAATAATAAAGTGGCATTTATTATATATTGTTCTTGGACATATTATATGGTTATTTTACTTGAACATATTTGGTACTTAACATTTGGTATCCAAAAACTTTCTTTGGTCAAATAAATAAAGAAATGTTTTGTTCTTTTTGAATATTCCTTCAAGGGAGAAAAGGGGGCAACACACTTCAGATTCAATTATAATTTTTTTTGAGAAGAATATGAAAGATAAAGTTGTATATTTGAATTAATCTTAGAAAAATACCCAATTTAAAAAAAAAAACACACCATATGAAACATGTTGATGTTTGTGGTATCATCATACAGGTGTTTCCGCAAAGGTATATGTGTATAGACATGGAAATTCTCCAAATCCTTCTACTCTTGAATTTACTATAGTTAAAGAAATTGTTAAAGTAAATTGATTTTATTAATTAATTATATAATTAGTTAATTGAGTTATTTAAGGAAAGTGCTAAAAGTTAGCATGCATGCAATCTTAGCATGTAATCTAAATCTCAAGTGAGACTACAAATAGATTGTAACTCATGATTATAAAAGCAAGGCTAGGAGAAAGAGGAAGATACTTGATACTTGAGATTCTTGATAGTATATGATTTACTTTCGATAGAGTTGGATCATGAAGGACCGTGATTCAAGATCTTGGATAAGTGGAGAAGGGATTCCATCTAGAGATTAGGTCAAGGAGAAGAGAGAACAGAGGCAGCGTAGGTGGTTTTCATTCAAAGGAACCCATGGGGAAGTGTCACATCTTACAAATCTTGTTGTACAATTTTTTCATACATGTAGGTGGGTCACACTAGAGACAATTGTGTACATACATAGTTCATAGAAGGATGAATCACGTACACCTAAAAAAACATGCAGTTTTGGTTCGTACAATAGGTCATAATTTGTTAGGTTTGTCTATAGTTGTATTTCTCTTAGTGGGCCATTATCCATGTTACGAGAGCTCTGATTTTATCATAATAAATCATTCTCAGCACTGGTTTTCCCTCCGCAATTTTTTTAGGGGTATCTACGCAAACATATTAGTGTTTATGTGTGCATGATTTTGGTTTCCTTATTTATTCTTCCACAACATATTTCGTTGATTACTCAGTTGTTCGTTTAGTAGATAAAGATATTTTATTTTGAGCTAATTGTCAAGTGTTGGGTTGAAGTGGTAAAAATCAACATGGTATCAGAGAAAGTTTTATGAACGGAAGCTAGATCTCATATCCATAGAAGATGCATAACCAATAAGAAAAAATAGAAGGATGGATTTCAGGGAAACAATCGTACTGAGGAAAAAGTAAGTTTTTGTAGGTTTACTGAAGTGTATGTGTTGTTGGATTACTGAGAGGGGGAGTGAATCAGTAATAGAGAAATTTAATCATTTTTAAGCAAATAATCCAAGTGTTATGTCAATGTAGAATTATTATCCAATAATGAGCAATGAAAAAATGAGCAATCATACACATACACAGTACAC
>CBVK0100527836.1:0-11768 GCA_900067695.1 Picea abies | reverse complement strand
ATTTGTTGGTTATTATCTGCATCTTGAATGTGTAATTTTCTCTAAAATTTTTGTTTACAAACTGATCCTTTTGCATAAGCACACTTAACTAAAATTTTGCAAAATATTTCAAGAATAAAAGCCTTTATCATTTTTACATCAGTTAAGGTGTGTAACTTTATCATTAAAGGTACATGCTTTAATCTCAAAATTTTATAGACCCTATATGATATGAACAATGTTTATGCATGACGATGATTGTAATTCTAGTGGGGTTTTCTTTGTACTCTAATGTGGATGTTTATGCATAAAAATGGGTATAATACTAAGGGTCTTATATATATCATAAACATTAATACATATAGGGAAAGGATTTTAATACTAGTGGGCTTTAATGTATATAAATGTCCATGTTAGAGAGTGAAATTAGTGTAAGGCTAGTGCGGTTTTACTAACCTTTATTACCCATATTCAATATTTTAGTAATTGGAGAGGCTAGGGTATAATGAAATCACCCTTGATCTTTATGTATACAATTACTCTGGAGTGTGAAATAACTCGTGGACATAATCTATTATAATGGGAGTTAGTTGTATTGATAACTGAAAAACATAAACCTTGTGAAAGTTAATTAGTGATGACATTTGCATACTTGTAATAAAGGTATGTCTTTCGAGATAAGTTGTTCGAAGAAAATGGAGTTTTAATGTCCCAAAGTTATTTTTTTTATTTTGGTAAATTTGTCGAACATTACATTGTTTGCGTGATTTCTACAAAGAACATCAAAGATGGTGAGAGGATTTTGTACTTTAAATGTGTCAAATGCGAAGCTTGAATGTGTGGAGAAGAAAAGAGTGGAGACGCAAGTGGGTGTATGCATGAAGACTAGTCACACAAAGACAAATGACAAATTTTTTAATTGTGATTGTTTTGAATGTAAGCATTAAAGGGGGTTGTTAGAGATAATGCTTTCGTTAATGTTGTACTGAGTTTGGGGATTTGGTTTGAGATCTTGTAAGAGATTGTTGAGATATTCTCTTAACCTACATCTCCATATTTGGAGTTAGTTGGATATCACTCCAACAATATATAGTTTGTATCTGATTTTAATTGAGTAATACAAATTATTATTTTGTGTGTAATTGTTGTGAAATGATCACTCTCCCAAATCTCAATTAGTTTGTGGATTGTCTTGTGGATTCTCAAATATCTCCTTCATAGTTTCAAAATATATATAACAATTTATTAGTGATGTCTACTTAGTTTTACATCAAAACCTTAAAATAGTAAAACTGAAACCTAAATCCAAAGGAAATGTCATCCCAAAAGTTTGGTTCTATGAGGACACAGATATAGTTGAACTCATGTGTGGATTCAAACCCTAAATCCAAAGTAAATGTCATATCATACAAGAGTTTTTTGTTTACATGAGGCCACGTGAAATCATCGAACTTGTATATGGATTCAAATTCAAATTCTATGCCCATGCTCTCGTAAAAGGCAGTCTTAGATCCTCCTTTCATATAACTGATGATGATAAGATGTGATACCTTTTTCTCCTTGGTCTATCTAGGGAGCTTAAACACATTCCTAGAGAGGATTTCTACTCTCCCGATAAGTTGGTCTGGGATTCCATGATTGTTAATCTAAAAACACCCCAATCTTCACAGCATATTCTGAAATCCGAGAAGAATGTTTTCACCGACGTGTTCAATTGAATGTGACAGAGATAGAAGACAAAAATATATATATCGATATCAAGCTAGAGAGATAGAAGAAAGAAATATTGATATCGATATCAAGATGATTTAGTTGATGCAACAACACCACATGGGTCACGAGATTTTTGGGATTGCAGGGTCTATGAGTTAACTCAATTTTTTTCCAATCCTCTGTACATAATTGTTTCATAAATAACTTTTTCTCATGAAATAGAGAAAAATTTGTTCAATCCTTGCCATGCTAGAATCTAAGCATTGAAGCAACCATAAGATGCACCATTTTTTTTTGAAACATATTAATTTATTTTTTTTGTAAGTAAGTATAAGTATAACCAACTAGAACATAATTGCCTCATGGGGAAACCGATTTGTGTGCTTCTAGACCCTCTAGGACAGACATAAGACAATCAAAACAAAATTTAACTGAAAATAAATGTGGCAAAATATAAACATAATGAACAACAAGCCATGCAGTCTTACACCTATGCAGATGTTGTATCTCACGCACTCGACGTGTTGCATGCCACAGTATATGAAGTGGATTCCTCGAGAGCTGAAGCCAATCATGTTGTTGCGTTGTCCACTTGAGACAATTGGAAATTCAAAACCAATATCGTCGGTGAGGTCGCTGGTGCACTCGGTGTGTGTTCTGTGGGGTGTCGAGAGCCATGAAGAGAGGAAAGAAACTGCAAAATTTGTGTACCCTTGTTGTCTAGGACTTTAAGGAGAAATTGTATGTCATCCACCTCCTTGCGAACCTCGAACACCAAGTCTTGCAGAATTGCAAGGCTGTCTTGGAATTTTGCACAGGTAGCGCAATCTGAGAAGGAGTGGGGTTGTTCCGGAGGCTTCTCCACGAAGGTATCCTCGCGTGTTGTTGTATTGTTGGTGAGTGCATGGTGGTGGCAGAGGAGCTGAATTTTGCGACAACCAAGGTGGGTTGTGAGGAGGAGGCTAGATCCAACAATGGCCTTGGGGCAAATGCCATGGGACAACCAAGGTGGGTTGCGAGGAAGAGGTTGGGTCTAACAATGGCCCTGGGGCAAATGCCATTGAATTCTCGAAGAGGTCAAACTACTCAACTCAACAAGCCCAGGGCGAGGAAAGAGGCGGGAGGTCACTATGGCTCTCAGAGGATTGACCAGAGGAGGAGGGCAAGGAGGGCAAGGAGCTCTCCGAGGGTGTGGGAGTAGGCTGAGGCCGAATGGCCATGCGCAGTTGGTTTTGGTACGAGGATGAGCCATGCTTGGATTTTCCTCCAAGTCTAGGCATGGCCGAAGCAAGGCGAAGGTGAGCAGGGAAAAGGAAATGGAAAATGTAGTAGGTGAGTAGGGAAAAGGAAATGGAAAATGTAGTAGTTGAGCACCAAGAGAGGGTGCAGACCACGGGATGGCTCTAGTGAGAAGAGATAAGGATAAAGAATTCGTTGGTGAGCTAGATGGTATGAATATCGCTAGAGAGGAAGGCAGAGCGGAGCACACTTGAAGTGTTAATGGCACTCCGAGGGGTAAAACCTATTAATTATTAAAAGTTTATAAGTTCATAGATAAAAAATAAATATTAAAAATGTAATGGTGTTTTTTCCAATTATAATTTATTTCCTAGTGATAATAAGTAGAAAGTAACACTAAAAAGCATCTTCTATGAAGAACTCACAAAGAGTGTTAATAATAGAAAATGGACGCAATCAAAGCCAAACACCAATTACAAAAATTATGATGGTGAAAAACAGTGAAGACTAACGTGACGTGAAAATTATCAACATAGATACCTACGTAAAGAAGAGGAATACCTATAATTATTGTGTCGTGGACACTATCCTATCCTTATCGGTAACTATTAGTCTAAAGTAAAAGATGCGAAGTGATATTATCGGCGAGAAGGTACAAAGTAACACAGTCACCGTCACTTTGCACGTTATGGGAAAATAAAAAGCATCTTCTTGAATAATTTATGAGGTCTCCTCATGCAAAAAGAGAAAAGGAGAAAGACTTTTGATAATAGAAAATAGACTTTATATTTTCCTTTGATGGCCAAAGGCAAACAACCATCACAAAAATTATCATGGTGAGAAAGAGAAGACAAACACGACGTGAAAATTATCAAACAGTGATGCGTCCGTAGGTAAAGAATATATAATTGTTGTACGTAAAGAAGAATATATATAATTATCGTGGTGTGGGCACTATCCTATCCCTGTCGGCGATCATGATGCTAAAGTAAACGATTCTAAGCGATAATATCGGTGCGAAAGTACAATGTAACACAATCAACGTTACTTTGCATGGTATGACAAAATAAAAAGCATCTACTTTAATAATTTAAGAGGTCTCATCAAAAGAGAGAAAAAGAGAATGTTGATAATAGAAAAGGTTTTGATTACCGAAGGAAAACAATCATTAAAAAAATTTATCATGTTGAAAAACAGAGAAGACAAACTTGACGTGAAAATTATCAAACACAGATACCTACGTAAAGAAAAGAATACCTAGAATACCTATAATTATTGTTGTGGGCACTAGCCTTTTGTGATTAGCAGTTTAAATTAAATATTCCAAGTGACAATGTCGGTGAGAAAGTACAAAGTAAGAGAGTCGCTGTTACTTTGCAAGATATGGCGAAATAAAAAGCATATTCTTTAAGAATTTAAGAGCTGTCCGCATGCAAAAAGAGAAAGGAGAAACAATGTTGATAATAGAAAATAAATATTATATTTGGCTTTTATTGTGGCAAAATAAAAAACATATTCTTTAATAATTTAAAAGGTGTCAAAAAGAGAAAGGAGAAACAATGTTGATACTAGAAAATAAACATGATAGTTGGCTTTGATTTGATTGTGGCAAACAACCATGACAAAAAATATCAATATCATGGTGAAACAGAGAAAACAAACTTGACGAGAAAATTATCAAACACAGGTACCTACGTAAAGACGAAGATTACCTATAATTATTATTGTGGTGTGGACACTATCCTATCCTTATGAGTGTTGGAAAAAAGAAATGTGTATACTGAGAAAAGGAACGGAGACAATACCTATGTAACGGTCCCACCTATACTTAGCATACGGATAGACAATGGTAACCACAGCTGACTAATTTGATTTTTGAGCAAATACCTAGAAACCCATAATACAACTACACAGAGAGGGATCGTGACTCGTAACTCGTTTCTTACTGTGCATGACAACAAGCGATATTCCGTTTCATGATCGAGATCCATACCCTGTAGATCTAAAAGAACGAGTTACTAACCTAGTACCAGGTATACCTTTAATATGAGTTTATATTGTTAATCCACCAGTTTCTTCCTCACAGATATTGAAGTAGCAACTAGTACCTTTAATATCAGTTTATATTGTTAATCCACCAGTTTGTTCCTCAGTCCAGATATTGAAGTAGCAAAAGTTGTATCTCTCTATACAAATGTCCAAATATAAAATACAAGAAGGAAACTTTTCATAGAGAAGACGACTTACTAGTAATCACCTCTAGGATCTATAAACATACAAAGATCTGAGTGTAATGCATAATTCAATGATTTAGGAATATTTATTTATATGACTTGTAAGAGAAATTGGTATAAAATTGATGATAGACCTTTGCATCGAATAAAAAGGATATGGGAATGTATAAATAAAATTGTGTAATTGAAATGTGAGAAAATGATATAGGATTGCATATGTAAAATTGTGTAATGGATAAGTGGAACAAATAAATTATGTCATGTATGTATAAATTATGTCATGTATGTATATGTGAAGAAAAATCAAAGTTCAGTTTAGAAATTAAAGATTAAACTTTCAACGTTTAAATTGTGAAGTTAATGTGTCATGCCATGCGTTAAGGATATGCAAGATCACTACAAAATGATATTAGAAGGAATCAAAAGAATGAGATGTATATATAAACTTGATATTATTATTGAAATCTCACGAACAAATGTGTTTATGAAAAATTTATGGAACTTAAGCTATGGTGATTTAAATTCTAGAGATAGTGTTTCTCTTCAAAGAGAAGATATGGTAAAATGTATTCCAACTTTTGAGAAATATAGTGTTGAGTGTAGTTGTTTGCACTAGATAAACATCATAAGAATGAATTTATAATTAAGACATCCAAAAGAAAAAAAATATTTCTTGAATTAAGGCACATTAATGTGTGTGGAGAATTGCAAACTAGATAATTTTATGGAGGTTCCTATATATTTATTGACCCTAACACTGGATTTACATAAGCACATTTCATAAGAAAGAAAAATGATGTTTATAAGTATTTTTAAAATTTAAAACTATGATTAAAAAATAGATATAATATACCCATATCAAGATTCTTGAAACATATTAATAAGGGAAATACAATTCAATAGAACTCAATAAGGAGAATGCAATTCAATAGAACTCTTATAGTATTGTAGAAAATAGAAATATGAAATAATCCATTATTTCACATATTCCTCCTAATCTATGAGAAAGAAAAAAACCAAAGTAGTGTGCTAGTAGCACTCTCAAAGGTAAAAGTCATTTAAATAGTTTTTAATATGAAACTATAAATACAACTATGTAATAAAAATAAAAGTTCAACCAACTTCTTAAAACACAAAACACATAAAACTCTGTTAAATTTTTATTGAACAAAAGCCAATTGTTAAATTGTTAATCATTAGAGAGATTTTGGGAGTCAACTATTTTCCCCACATTCCAAAATAAAATATAAGGAAAATTTACACAAAGTCACTTAAATGTATTTTCATATTATCTTGTTCATCACCATAAGGCTTACAACAAGACATCCATAAATTTTTTTTTATGTATAAAGTTCATTCTTTGAAGTCTTAAGTCATGAATGTGTATGGAGCCCTAAATTTCAAAAATATTAAAGTTCATGAAGAATGGTTAACTACCATGCCAAAAGAATATGATACTATTGTAAAAGTTAACACTTGAAAACTAAAGACACATTTGGATAGTCAAAATGAACATCATTAAATTTATGATTTCACTTGATTTTAAGAATAATGTGGAATAACATGGATGTTAGATAAAATGTTAAATAATTTCACTCGCCATTAAGAATAATTGGAAGTAACATCATATGGATGTTAAGATAAAAAATTTAAATGTTGATTTGAATGAAGAGGAATATGTTGTTGAACCCAAAAAAAAAAACAATATATCATGAACATTCATTTAGACTTTTAGCTAAAATGAATAATATTTAAATTAAGATTAATATTGCTACTAGAAATAATTGGGATTAATAAAACATGGATATTTTTGAATAGTGACTTCAAAGAAGACAATTGTTTTTTGTAAATTGTGGATAATAACACCTTTCATGTAGGATAAAAAAATCACTATGTAACTCATGATATTTCAATGTGAAAATTGACAACTTCTTCTTTCAACAAGGGTTCGTCAAAAGTAAAAATGACCCAAAGATTTACATTGAAATATATGGACATGAGAATGCTTCTATAATCTCATTGGATATTGACATTTTATGAGAGAGTGATAAGGATTATTTATAAAGTTAAAAGAGATCTATTCCATGAATTTGAAATGATCTATCATAAGATATTTATTTAACACCTAAAAGAACTATTAATTTGGGTTTAAAATACACAAATAATTCGAATGTTGAGCTAATAAGTTATTCATAATCTAAATGTGCAGGTAATGCAAATGATAGAAAATCCTGTAGTGGATAAATTCAACATTGTGTTTAAATACACACAAGTAATTTGAATATCTAGTTGACACATAATCTAAATTTGTAGGTGATTTAGATGATAAAAAATCCTCCTCTATACATTTAGTATAAGATGTGACATTGTGTTTTGGTGAAGTAAGAACTAACTAACTATTTCCTTGTCCTTTACTACAACAAAGAATAAAGTTTTATTAAAGCTACTTGTGAAACAATTTAACCAAAGATCATTCTTGAAAACATAGGAGAAAATAAAAAATGACCACAACTATTAATAAACTATACAATTTAATTGTGATAAATAAAATCACATTGAAACTCAACACCATACCATACAATTTATTGTGATAGATAAAATCACATTGAAACTCAACACTATACCATTTTGTAAGAGAAAATATTAAATTAAAAGAGATTGCATTAATACTATAACACGTATGAGAACATGGATAATGCATTCACTCAGCATTTGGTAAAGAAATATATGCTAAGCATCACAGAGAATCCATTTTAAACTAAGGGAAGGTGTTACAATTTATCAATAAATATATAAATAAGGTATTGTTAGAAGTAGTAGGAGTCTAATACGGAAGTGGTAGAAGTCTAAATTAGTTAGATTGATGGTAGTGTTAGAAGTGGTAGGAGTCTAAATTAGTTAGATTGATGGTAGTGTTAATCTGATCTTTCTAGATTTAATTTTGTTAATTCTCATGTAAAACTATACCTATATATACATGTATAGTCTCCATCCACACTAAACTAGAAAACTCCTTCGATTTTTTTTAGTCTAATTGAATGGTTGATTCTCTATACACACCTGCACCCAGCTATAGAACATTCGTTTATTTCGCATTTAGATTTAAACAATGTGAGCTAGACTTTCTCAACTCTCTATATAAATATAATTAAATAAAAGATGGCTATTCCAGTTATAGAACATTCGTTTATTTAGCATTTAGATTTAAACAATGTGAACTAGACTTTCTCAACTCTCTATATAAGCATAATTAAATAAAAGACGGTTATTGTTGTAGGGAGATCAACAATATGCTCTTATAACTACGGTGTAAAATAATTATTTATTGTATTTTTTTTTGTTTTTACTCAAATTATACATGTAGTTTGCTAAAACAAAGTGATAAATCACGACAAGTTGAACAATAGGCCGTCATTTTATTTCCTTCAAAGAAGCAACTCTCTATATAAATATAAGTAAATAAAAGACGGTTATTGTTGTAGGGAGATCAATAATGTGCTTTTATAACTAGGGTGTAAAAATAATTCTTTATTGTAATTTTTTTTTTCTACTCAAATTGAGCATGTACTTTGCGAAAACAAAGTAACAAAATCACGAAAATTGAACAATAAGCCCGTATTTTATTTTCTCCAAAGAAGCATAAATCCATTTCTAAATCTTTTAGCAGAGAGACGTGCAATAGGTTTGCAACTATCTTTGTTTTTATCTTTCTCTATTGTTAGAATGAATTTAGATTAATTTGAGCATCATGAGGTGCAATAGGTTTGCAGCTATCTTTGTTTTTATCCTTTTCTAACATTGAGATTAATTTGAGCATGATGAGGTGCAATAGGTTTGCAGCTATCTTTGTTTTTATCCTTTTCTATTGTTAGAATGAATTGATATTAATTTCAACATGCCTAAATTTAGTATAGTTTTTATCCTCCTTTATTGTTAGAGCGAGTTGATATTAATTTGAGCACGAGTAAATGTAGTATCCTAGTAGTATCGTAAGAGGAGTAGAAAACAAAAGCTCTTGAAAATTGTTTTTTTCTTTTAATTTTCGTTACTGTTAAAATGAATCTATGTTATGTTCAGCCTGCCTAAATGTAGTATCATGAGAGAAATATAAAGTAAAAGAGCATAAGAAGATCCATGATCCTTAAATGCATATGCATGCTTAACATTTGTTCATCACCGTTGAGATCTAGTGATGGAATAAAATTAGACGAAACCACCTCTTTCAATCTTTGGCTACTCAATACGAGTTCCAATGTAACGATTTGGAACAATTTAAAGGCAATTGATTCCATCATAAAACAATCTCCCATCGAACGTGACGATTGTTGTCGCGAACTTTGCTACATATGGCTTCTCTTTTGTAACCAGTGTTGTCATTGCTTCCCCTCGTGGTTGTTATAACTCCTTACAAAGCATCGTATGTTTTCACGTTTTTGAAATATGCTAGGTTGTATATTGCTAATATGTAATTTTTTTTACTGTTTAATATATATATATATATATATGTTTCTGGAATTATGTAACTAACTATCGAGTATATAGAAAATAGCTCACGATAATATTAATTAAAATTTCTATTATTAGTTGATATGGTTTAGTATGTAATTTTATGTTTTTACACATTTGTTATGAATGAGTATTATTTATATCACATTAAATTTATTATTATTATCTTTTAAGTATGGAGTAATATATATTTTGTTTGTTTGTTAGTTTGTGAGTGACTGGAGAGATTAGTATGTGGTTGAGAAACCGCTACTACAGGACATCTAAATAGTCAAAATCACATGAGGATCACGCCACACCAACCCTTAACATGGCTCGATTTTTTATCCCCTGAAGTTTTAACTTAACATCAGGAAGTGCCTTAACAACACACTCTCTCACCAACTAAATTTATTATCATTATATTAAATTGTCTTAAATGATAAATAGTATAATAAAAATCACATGAGGATCACGCCACACCAACCCTTAACATGGCTCGATTTTTTATCCCCTGAAGTTTTAACTTAACATCAGGAAGTGCCTTAACAACACACTCTCTCACCAACTAAATTTATTATCATTATATTAAATTGTCTTAAATGATAAATAGTATAATAAACCTTACTTTTCTCTAAAACTAAATATGCATTAGAAGAAACACTATGTTCTTGAAAGATTCTCTCAAAACCTTCCACTTCAACTACCTTGACTCCTTTTCTTAAAATCTATATTGTATGAAAAAATTATTTATAACTTTGTGGTTCCCAAAAATTGATCCAATCTCTATGTTTGTTAAGCACATGCTAGTTTGGGTTAGTGTTCCCAATTTTCTTTTAGAGTTTTGACATATTTCAGAGGAGTATATTTAGAATAATGGACAAAGTGATTCTCTCAAATGGAAAATTTATATGGAATCTCGTCTTAGATTATGAAAATATAGAATTTTGTTTGTTCTTGAATTATGAAAATATAACATTTTGTTTCTATATTTGTCATTTTCTAGGACATTTACACGATGTTCGCAATCGTACATCAACTAATTCTTCATTAAAAAAAGGTCAAAAATCTAAATAAACAAAGTCTTACATTACGAGTTGAAGAAGATGAAATAAATGAAAAAAATTACTACAAAGAAGATTCCAAAAAGCTAATCCTACATTTCTAGTAGTGCTAAGTAGAGAACCATGTCTTGTCTCAAAAAATAAAGAAGAAGCCAAAAATACTTGAATTTCCTCGTAGAAGATGGAAGTTGTACTTATTGTCCCTTATAGAGATTGAAGTGATTTCATTAAATTGATATTTTTATTTTGATAAGGAATTCATCCCTTTTTCACCTCCTAATTTTTAAGCGAATAGTATCCAATGTGGGTTTTTCATTATGGGGTTGGCACATGGTTAAAAAGAAGGAGACTACATTGCTTATGTAGTTTTTTTTATCCAATATTTCATGGTATCTTCATTTTATTTGTTATGTTATCGGAAGACATCCCTCATTTCATTTTCATTTTACACTATAATAAGAAAATTACAATTTTTTTCTAAAAAACACTAATATTTAAGAATTTTATTTTTCATGTCTTTAACTCTCTCTCTTAGAAGCATATTAAAATGCTAAAATTTGTCTAAATATGGCTTGAGGTGAAAAACTTGAAACAAAAGAATCATTATAAGAAATTTTTTTCTTTAATATGTTTTTTTAAGATGAATAGCTTGGAATTACATTTTCAAAATAACATTAAAGTTAATGATGTAAAACCCTATGGTATTAGTATTGTGTAATATTTTTGGTTGTTTATGATAGTAAATGCTATTTTTATTTGTGAAGGATTGACTCTTTACTTGTTATTTCTTCTCAATGCTTAGAAGTATTATGCTTCATGGATAATGGTTGATTTTTAGTTTGATAAATAGTTGTTAATGAATGTACCTTGATAATAAGTACCTGTCATATATTTCTTCATCGAGTAAGGAAAGATTAGGAAAAATAGAGGTCAGAAATGTGATTGCATCTAGTAGATATGATAAGAAAACAAGGACCAGAGGTGAAAAAGTCAAAATAAAATTTTGTAGACGCATGAAATTTTATCTTGCCGAAGGAGGATCATGCTCTTATGA
>CBVK0100527835.1:0-11768 GCA_900067695.1 Picea abies | reverse complement strand
CTCCCTCGCGCCATCAGAGATGTGTATAAGAGACAGGTACACAATAATGGTTAAAGGACATGTTTGTTGAGGAAAATAGACAGAAAGTGCATAGGTATTAGGAAAAATTGGTCAGGATATGGGCAAGATAAGTCAATTGGAGGTGAAAAAAAGGAGGCTCAATAGGGATTCCATGTCATTATGGTTTCATCCACAAATTGGATATGGGAAATAGGAGGATGGATACCATGCAAGGAAAATCCATGGAGGGCAATGGAAACCTTGACATATCGGCTTAAACCTTCTGCCATAATGATAAAAAGGAAGGGTGAAAGAGGGTCTCCTTGATGAATACCTTTGGATGGGAAGAAGGTTTTGGATGAGACCCCATTGACTAAGATGGAGAAGAAGGTTGTAGAGGTGAGTTTAAGGACCTATTTGACCTAGTTTTCACTAAACCAAAAGCAAGAAGGAGGGACCACATGTATTTCCAGTTGAGCTTATTAAAATAATTAGATAAATCTAGCTTAATTATCATGTCAAGGTTGTGTGAAGATTTTAGAGAGTGTATTAGTCATGAGAGAGGATAACAATATCTAAGATATGTTTCCCTTCTACATATCCTAATTGTTATTAAGAGATGATAAAGGGGAGAAGAGGTTTAAGCCTGACAGTCATTACCTTAGTGATCAGTTTGTAGATGACGTTGTAGAGAGAAACTGGTTGGAACTTCTTTAGGTAAGTAACCTACTCCTATTTGGGGACAAGAGTAAGGAAGGTGGAATTAAGATCCAGAAGAACCCCAAGTGATCTGTGAGAATCCTCAATTAGTTTCCATACTTCTTCCCATACAATGTACCAACAATGATGGAAAAAATATGTGGTAAATTTGTTTGGCCCTCGAGATTTCCTTGTTAGAAGCTCCTTGATTGTCTGGTCCACCTCCTCCATCAGTACAGGTCTGAGTAGAGCTACGTTTTTTCCACCAAAATCAAGGAAGGAATGTGTTGAGTGATTTTTACAATGGTGATGGATCTATCAGGGAAAGGCTCTCTGAGAAGATCCTTGTCGAAGTTGACAAGTTCTTATTCAATACCCTCATGATCCATTATTTGATACCCTTGATCATTAACCAGTCTAGTAATAGGGTTGGTGATCCGGCGTTGGATCATGGAGTGGTGGAAGAATTTTGAATTCTTCTCACCCTCATTTATCCATTATATTCTATGTTTTTTCCACCAAAGGATTTCTTCCTTCTCATATCATTCCTCCAACTGTTTTTTATGTTGTTTCGCTTTTTCCTATAGTTTTTCTATGTTTCCGTATAAAATAATTTGTTGTTGTACCTCCTTAATGCGTTTTTCTATGTCCCTCAAGGCATGGAATATATTTCCAAAGACATTATTATTCCATTCTCTTAGATGTTGTTTAAAGTTTTTATTTTTTTTCAGAATCGGTACATGAAGGTCCCACAAGAGACAGTTGCATCCTCCCACCATTTTTGAACATTCTCTTGAAAGTTTGGATGCTTTAACCAATTTTTTTCAAACCTGAAGGGTTTGCGCCTTGGGTAGCGAAATGGAAATCCACAACTACATAAGCCAATGATCAGATCCCACCATTGGAAAAATGTTGGATTGGAAGAGGAGGTTGTCCAATATTAACGCTTCATAAACGAGAAATCGATCTAACTTGTTGGAAACTTGTTGGGAGCTAGATCTCGTATTTTTCGAAGTATAGGTACCATTTATACTTTCCAGATCTATCATTTTGAGGGAGTCGATCACATTTTTGAAGACCTCGCTGTCATTTCCCAATTGTTGAATACCACCACACTTTTCCTCCTATGAAATAAGGGTGTTAGCGGACCATAGAAATTCATGATTATTCCTCCCTTGTCAAAGCCAAGTGCACGATAAGAAGTCATGATGGTCCATTTAGTTGAGTAGAAGTTGTCAAGAATGACAGTGGTTGGGTTCCATAATATTGCAACCCCCCCTATCGCTCATATTGAGTCATTATACACATGTTTTATTTTCTTCCATCCTATGGAAAAAATTCTCTCTACTTCACCACTTACACACTTTGTTTCCTATAACATTAATATGTTCAGATTCTTTGTCGTGATATTTTTTCTAAGGAGACATTGCTTGGTCATCCCGTTGAGGCCCCTAATATTCCATGAGACTATCTTCATAAGGAAGATAGAGTGAGGCTGGGAAAGAAGCTCTCAGTGAGCATTTGGATTTTCCCTTAATTGACCATGTAGTTGCCTACTTCTTGAATGAGTTGTTGGGTAGACTTCCTTCCACATATTTTCTCTTATTTTGACGATTTATGTGGTTCTCTACGTGGATCCATATGGATTCCAAGCCACACACGAAATATGGATGTAGCACTAGCAGTGGAGTTTAGTAACACTTTGTGAACTTTCTGAAGTTGCTCCCAGGGGGTATTGTAGTTCCTTTTTTCGATAGGATTCTTCTAAATGCACTGGATTTATTTTTAATGGTTCTTTCTCATCCAATTATATCTCCATAACACCTTCTTCATTGAGTTGGTCTTCTCCTAAAGGATCTTCATTTTGAGTGATATTTATCTGCTCTAGTATTGGCTCTAGGATTTCCTTGGCTTTTCCATGAGTATTCTCTTTACTGGATTGAAGAGAGACCCATTCTAGATCATGAGAGTCTAGGATCTTATTCAATATCTAAAAAGAGTTACTAGTCAACAAAGGCTTGGATGGTGTAGGGGTGACCTTTTTTTGTTTTCACGTCATTTCCCATTGACTTTGGTAAATCCATCTTTGTATTTGTTAGTGGTTGTTGTTGTAGAGATGAGAGGGGCATTGAGAGGATAATCTCTGAATAAATGGCCATGCTCATGGAATTTTTTGCACCTAAAATGGATATGCTCATATTCTATTGTTTAGATCCATTTATGATCTTGATACTCTAAGCATATTGATCATGGAAGGAGCACTGGAAATGTTCATTGTAATACCCCTATTTCCCCCAGCTTGTAAATATAGCTATATCTTGCTAAAACGATAGTGTAAATATTTATGCTACTAATGTAAAAAAAGGAAAATGTTGGACAACTGTTGAGGGGGATTGCCTATACAGGTCATGATGTCATGAGAGGGAAACAATGAGGAAATTTCCCTTGCCAATTTAAAATTCAAGAAAAATCCATATTGCGCATTTTCTAGAATTGTGATTAATGGAGGAAGTGGGTAGTTGAAATATCATATTCCCACATTTATGAATAAGAATGGGTATTGTACCAGAACTGCCTTGCCTCATAAGCATGGGAAGAAACGTACCCATCTAGAAGATTCTAGGCTGACCCACGAATTGGGGGATTTGACCCATGAAATCTTGCAAAAGAAGGCATGAAATAAAAGGAAAATCATGGGTAGAGAGGGAATGGGGTAGAGGAGTGAGTTTGGTGACCTTTTTCTGAAGAGGGGGATCATGTGCATCTCTCAAGTTCTGAAGAGAACTGAAAAATGAATTTATTTTGGGTATGGGAATTGTTGGGCAGCGCTTTCTGACCAAGTTGATAAATGGGGTCGCAGAGAGAGTGAGTGATTGAGAAAGCACTCATTGCAAACACCCCTTTCTTGGTAGAGAGAGAAACGATTTACTAAATTCCTGTGGGAAGAGGAGAGGATGAGTGACTGAGGAAGCACTCATTGCAAACACCCCTTTCTTGGTAGAGAGAGAAACAATCTACTAAATTCATGTGGGAAGAGGAGAGTGATCTATGTCCCTGGTTGTTGTTGAACAAAAGGAAGAGACTCTCTCTCAGAGCATCATGACCTGGCTATGGGGTGGCCAGTGGTAAATCCATCCAGGATTTGTTGTTCCTACGGTTGGGAGGAAAAGGGCACCCCTGTCAGCAGTTGCAACATTTTATGGGTCCTAGATAAGTATGTGTTTTCTAAATCTATGTAGTGTAAAGTTTAGAGAAAGTTACAGACTGCGTTTTAAGAGTTGTGTAAGTTTAATTTATGACAAAAGTGACATGAGAAATTTAAGAAAAATAAAGAGAATGTCTTAGTTGAAGTTCATTTGATTTAACTCCTTATCCCTTGACTATCTATGTGTTAACAGATTTCTGGGAGTGGATGTTGTGGTTGATTGTGTTGTACAGTTTAATGTATGCTTGGGAAATGATGACTAAAATGCTAATCTGCAGTTATGGACACTTATGCACTTCTAATCAATAGTTAAGTACGAGAGTGATGTAAAATATCATGCAAAACAGATTAAACGTATAGTAATGAGAAAGGACGTTGTATACCTTGGAATGATCAGATGAAATGATAATATAAGTCAAAATACAGGTGATCAAGGGTATAATAATGGCAAAAATTATGGGCAAAAAGGGTACATTGTGTGGTCCTAACACTTATCAAAGTAAGATTTTTCTAACTAGGTTTCAATCCTACAATAGAATCCAAAATGATTGTGTTAAGCCCTAATTCATGGAACATTTCCCCTTAATTGGGGCATATTACATTAGTATTGTTATTTTATTTATGTCGGCTTGGGTCCATTAATTGTAATTGTACCTCCTAGTCTCCTATATATACCAAGGAGACCTTTTCATTTGGAATCATCTTGTATTTTTGAATTCATGTGATGCATAAGGAGGTTTCCCCCTTGAAGAGGCTTAATATATGAATTTATCTCTTTTCCAAGGAGTTGAGTACTTATTTTGAGGTTTTTTGCTATCTCGATATTTGGTTCTTAACATTTGGTATCAAAGCTAGATAATCCTCGGGACTTGCTTCTCCAAAAGACGTCGTCTTGTTATTTTCGCTAAGACTTTGTTTCTGGAAGATTTCAGGATCTGAAATTTCTATGGTGTATAGGATACATATAAAGATAACTTATGTCCAAATTTAAGATCTTGGTTCATTACATTTGTGGAAATACGTTATGTTCAATGTAGGGTTTGTGACTAGATCTGAAACTAGTATGAAATATGCATTATTGGAATTTTTGCTCCCAATTGTTTTTGGCTAGGATTCAGGTTCTGAAATGTTTATAGTACGAAGGAAGAATAGTGAAGTATATTTTTTACAAATTTCATCCCTTGATTCTATGTACTTTGAAATTTATTCTCTGAGGAAATTAGGGTTTTTGGTTAGTCCAGATTTCAGTCTAAAACAGGTGTTCTTGGGAAAACTGTTATATTTGAAGCTACAGACCTCCAAACTACGTGAAAAATATTCCATTTGTTCGGGTATGGACCTAATTTTTATTGGTATAAATTTCAAGTTTTGAAGTGAATATAGTGACACGTGGAATTCCATACACGTTCTCTCTCCTGAAAGGGAAAAACATCAACACATCTTGGGAAAGTTATCATAAAATTCTCTTGGAGAATCCAATCTTGGTCTAACCTGTGGGGTTGGAAAGAAGACACATCAAGTTGGAAAGAAGACACATCAGGCTAACTCAAGATGAAATTTTAGACTCATAAGGGAATAAATTGCATAGCTACAACATAAGAAAGGTCATCTAGAAGAACAGTCTCCAAATCAAGGTTTTAAAAGGTGCAATTTTTTTTTTAGGAAATTTGCATATCTTTTGACTAGAAGATCCAATTGGGGTGATTCAAAAAGTGGAATAAAGTGGGATGAAAGGAGTATCACATAAATTTGTGAGAATCTTAGGGTGTTTTAGGTACATACATATTCCCACGTCTTTAAGCATAGGAGCTATCATTACTTTTCAACGCTACTACCCGAGGACTATGTGGTTCATCCATGTACCTAGAGTATATCAGAAGGCCCCTTTAGAAAGGTTGTGCATTAGAAAAAAATACTACATATCTGAGCTCCCACATACCTGTCATATATCAGGAGACCCCCTAGAATCCTGAGACCAACCGATTAAACCATTTGGTCATATTTTTTTAATAGTACACCAAGAACAACACTCGGGGAGATCACTCTCTAGTACTTGGGTAGTTGGAGAGTATGGATAATGGCATGGTCAAGTCTCATTAGTTAGTTCCCTGAGATATTGGTCTAAGTACTATTGTTGGAACCTGCATGTATATCAGAGAGATATAGCACCTAATACTCCCTTGTATGTGAGGACCTCTGCCTAAGACAATTAGGAATTCCTACCTTGCAGTGATACTTGGCCAACATGCCACCAAAAAAGGGAACTTCTACACCAAATAATCCTTTAAACAATCCTACTTGGACTCTTGATGAAGGTGAAGAAATGCACAAGGACATAGGTGATTTACAAAAGAAGACAGTAACAAAAGATGAACTAAAAAGGATGATGGATTCAACTGAAGATAAGATGGAAGTAATGATGGATACTAAGATGGATGGATTAAAAGAGAAGAACATGGAAGGGTTGAAAACTTTTCTAATAGACAGGCCACCTAAAGGTGACAATGTATCCCATGAAATTCATGATGAGAACACAAGGAAGATGAATCAATACTAGAGAAAATCCAACTTTGGGTTGAACACCAACCACTTTCCTAAGACCAATATGAGGAAGTTTGATAGCAAGGATCCAATCACATGGATACTCCAGATGGAGCAGTTCTTTGATTTACATGACGTGCCTCACACACAAAAAGTACGAATTGTGTCCTTATATTTAGAAATTAATCAATTTGTGTGGTATCGATGTCTTTGTTCTCGCAAATCACTTGTCACTTGGATAATTTTCATGGAAGAAATGATAGAACACTATGAGGATACAAGGAGAAACACCTTCTTCAGCCAATTGATAAATATGAAGAAAAAAAATTTAGTTGTGGAGCACATTGAGAACATCCAAAGATTGAATATAAAGGTAATAGATATTCCATATAAGCACCTGATTGATGTATTCATAGGAAATTTAAAGGATAGAATTCAACATGTGGTTCACCTTTACAAACCCAAAGCATTGGATAATTCATTCAAGGTGGCAAGAAATGTTGAAAGTAAAAATATGGCTATGGCTACTAGAAGGACCACCCCTGACATCTATCAAGAGAATAATATTCCTTCTTCTAAACCACCTGAACCTACAAGGTTGACACCTCAACAATTGGAGGAAAGAAAAGAAAAAGGTTTATGGTTTAATTGTGATAGTAAGTATAGTAAGGTACATAAGTGTGGTGAAAAGATATTATTCTACATAGATTGTGAAGAGGAAGGAGAACAAGAAAAAGAACAAGAACCATGTCAATATGAAGATGTACAAGATATTTCTTTGAAGAGATGAATCCCGCCATATCATGTGATGCATTGGCTAGAATTAGCACTCCTCAAACCCTCAATATCGAAGGATATATCAAAACAAAAAAGGTAATAGTGTTAATTGATTCTGGTAATACTCATCATTTCATTCACTATAAATTAGCCAAAACTCTCAATTTATTTATATATCCAGTGCCAGAGTTTCAAGTAATGATTGCAAATGGGGGAACTATAAATTTCTCATGAAAATTCCATAAGATCAATATTACTATGGGGGAATATGTAATGAATATTCCAATGATTTATATACCCATGGGTGGTGTTGATGTCGTACTAGGGGTCCAATGATTACAATCATTGGGAACCGTGGATTTTATTTTTCAATAACTTTTCATGAAATTTTCATTGGAAGGAAAGGAATTTGAGTTAAGGGGTATCGTAGGGAAACCCAGTAAGGTGGTAACCTCTAATGGCATGACAAAATTATTGAAAAAGGGGAATCAGGGTGTAATTGTACAACTATGCTCACTAGATGTTCAAACATCTAAGCCATATGTTCCTCTAGATCTCCAAGGGATCACTGATAAGAATCCTAAAGTATTTGAAGATATCCCCATAGGTCTTCCACCCACCTGTGATCATGATCATGTTATTCACTTAATTCATGGGAGTATTCCTCCTAACATCAAGCTTTACAGATACCCTTATGCCCAGAAGAGTGAAATTGAGTGTATGGTTGCAGCAATGTTAAATGTTGACATTATTAGACCTATCCAAAGTTCTTACGTTGCATCGGTGGTAATGGCACTCAAGAAAGAGGGCTCATGGTGTATGTGTCCAAATTATAGAGAGATCAACAAGATCACCATTAAAGATAATTTTCCCATTCCCATCATTGATGAATTGTTATATGAACTACATGGAGCAATCTACTTCACAAAGTTGGACTTTCGTTCAGGGTATCATCAGATTAGAATGAAGGAAGAAGATATTCCAAAAACAACATTCATAACTCATAAAGGCCATTATGAATTTTTTGTCATGCCTTTTGGCCTTACGACTGCACCTTCCACATTCCAAGGGTTGATGAATTCCATTTTCAATCCCTTCCTTCAAAAAAATTTGTTAGTATTTTTTGATGATATACTAATCTACAGCAAATCTTAGGAAGATAATGTTTGACATGTTGACAGGGTGTTACAACTACTAAAGGAGCAACAACTATATGCCAAACCGTCTAAATGTCTCTTTGGGGTGAAGGAGGTAGAGTATTTGGGTCATATTGTATCTCATGAAGGTGTCAAGGTAGACCCTAACAATATTAAATACATGATGGGCTAGTTGATTCCCAAAACATTTAAGAATCTTAGAGGACTTTTGGGTTTGACAGGTTACTACCGCAAGTTTGTTCGGAACTATGGAAGAATAGTAGCACCTTTAACTGCATTAACTAAGAAGGATGCATTTTCATGGACTCTAGAGGCAACTCAAGATTTTGAACAACTTAAAGAGGCACTGCGCAAATATCCTCTCTTGACCACACCAGAATTCATAAAAACCTTTATTGTGGAATGTGATGCTTCAGGAAATAGCATTGGTGTTGTTCTAATGCAAGAACGAAGGCCCCTTCCTTTTGAAAGATGACCACTCAAGGGAAAGGACTTACAAAAAGCCATTTATGAGAAAGAAATGATGGAAATACTACATGCATTGAAGCAATGGTGGCCTTACCTAATAGGTAGGCACTTTAAGGTAAAAACAGATCATGACAGTCTTAAATACTTCTTGGAACAAAGAATATCTTTAGAAGAGCAACAAAAATGGGTGACCAAGATGTTAGGTTGTGACTTTGAAATCATCTACAAAAAGGGAAAGAAAAATGTTGTGGCAGATGCACTCTAAAGAAAGGATAAATATGTTGAGGCATTTCTCTATGTTATCTCTATCATCTAACCTAATTGGATAACATAACCAAGGGATGAATGAAAGTGTTAGCACTTGGTAAATTTCCTAGAGGTTGAAAAAGAAGAAATCTACAAGGGTAACCTTAACCAACCACTTTTAAAGCTAGGATCTAGCCCTTCCAGCTTCATAGAGGGATCTCTCTATATGATTTAGCTTTGTTTTTAGTTTAGATATTAGGCTAGGTAAAGGCACGAGTATGTTTTGTTGTGAAAGTGGTTTATGAAGTTGGTTGAGACAAACTACACATCCATTGGGCTATGGGGTCTACATTTAATCAAATCTGAGATGCAACCAGAAACGCCAAAGAAAACCTTCACAGGGTGAGATAACACCCTCACTGGATCTTTAGTAATTAAAATGATGGACAGAAGAAAAGATAAGGAAAATAACTTCAATTAACAAGAAGTTAAGAATTTCTTAATCGAAGGTATTAGAAGATAAACATTTAAATCTTTAGAATCGGAAACAGGGTATCAAAGATAAATCCTGCAACATAACACTATTCATAAAGATTAGATTCAGAAAACAAAATGAATACAGAGAAAGAAAAACATTTAACTGAGAAAATCACATCACCAGTGAACATGCGCAAGAATCCTGTAAAGTACCTCTTCTTTATTAATGGTAGATCTCTTCAAAAATAGTACAGTTTGATAGCAATACAGTGTGCCAATCAACAACCCCTAATACTTCGAGAGTTGAAGTATTTATAATACAAATTACAAATGTTCCTGTCATAACTAATCAGGATGTGCTCGTGCTATTTTTAGTCTAACTAAATTAACTAATCAAAACTGCTTGACGATTCGATACAACTGTTTGCGGAACTTTTGGGGTAGGTTGTTGGCGAGGTGCCTTCGCAACCTCTTCTGACTGGACAGGTGACTGGATCAGGGCAGCTCATCTGCTAATCTAGTAGATCACACAGCTCCTCCCATCTGATATGACCTGGTACCGTGACTTTAAGAAATCTCCGGTACACTTCATCCATGTTTGTATATTTAGCAAATGTAGGCTTGATGATGAATATGTGTTTAATATCGTGTTGGATACTAATATCCAACTGCAAGGCATCCATGAATGCTTTTCCTGTGATGATTCCCTGTATACCTGCAAACTTGGAATTGTCCTTAGACACTTCAATCAACCTTTTCTTGTAATCAGGGAGTGTCATTAATTTGTCATTAGTGACCTTTAGACCAGGCAGGCCCTTCCTTTGAAGAGCATCTATCTTGTTGAAAAACTTCTGCACTCCTTGATCCATGACTTGAATCTTTTCCTCAAGCTGAAGCATGAGACCTCGTTTGGTTAGAACCCGTTTCACCTCCAATATAGTTTCTGTCCTGTCCTCAATCTTCAATTCTTCAAGTTCCTCCCTGGTCTTTGAATTCAGGAACCTTATGATTTCATTTGCCTGTGCTGGCATGTCTCCCAACTCCATTCTGATCTTCTCAATAACTTGCTTACTCCTCTCGAGCAACTCATTTTGTTCAAACATGATCTGAACCATTGGCCAGATTTCATTTATGGACTTAGAAATATCTATCCACACAATCTCTTTGACCTCTGCCAAAGTCTTTCCTGCCATTGTCTGTTTCTGGAGCTGCTGTAACTCCTTCCTGATTTGCTCACTTAGAAATATCTGTCCACACAATCTCTTTGACCTCTGCCAAAGTCTTTACTGCCATTGTCTGTTTCTGGAGCTGTTGTAACTCCTTCCTGATTTGTTCATTCACCTGCTTCTCTTTGGATAGACTTGTCTGGAAAGAAGTCTTTATCTCTTGGAGCTTATCCACTTCTTTCTTAAGCCTGCTGATTTTTTACTCTTGCAGGTTCATTCTCTCCATAGACTTGGCTAGGTCTGTTGTTCCCTCTAGTAGTGGTACTGATGTAGCAGATGGAATGGTTGTCACTGTCACTGTGCTCAATCCTGCAATTGGGATAGCACTCAATGGGATGCCCTCCATTGTCTTTGCTTTCTCTTTCTCTTTCATCAGTCTTTCCATCTCTGCTTCCATCTCTTTTAACTGAGCATTCTGCTCCAAGATGGAACGACTGTCATTGTTGCTGTGCTCAATCCTGCAATTGGGATAGAAATCAATGGAATGCCTTCCATTGGCTTTGCCTTCTCTTTCTCCTTTATCAATCTCTCCATCTCCGCTTCCATCTCCTTTAACTGAGCATTCTGCTCCATGAGTAATTTCAGCATCTCATCCTTTTCTCCTTCCTTTTCAGCTATCTCCTTTGCCTGTGGGTCTTCCCTTGGAGTGAGCTTTAGTTGTTTTCTCAAAGACGCGATGTTAGCGTTTTTATTTTTAATCATCTCTTCAGCTGCTTTGACATTCGCGGGGTCATAACCAATCTTGAGGACCAGCTCCTCCAATGTTTTGATTTTGTTATCCTTTGCGAAAGACAAAATTTTCTCCAGCTTCAGTTGGGTCTGGGCGTTGCTCAAAGCTACCCAAAATTTTGATGCAGAAGCTGTAGCGTGGGCCAAAGTGTGGAAAAACATCTCACCATTTTTCTTGTGCAGATCCATCTGATCTGCTGGATGCACGTCTTTAGCCTGAAACTCAAATGTGGCCCTTTTATA
>CBVK0100527834.1:0-11768 GCA_900067695.1 Picea abies | reverse complement strand
TTTCCAGAAGTTTAATGAAACCAAATCAGAATTGTTTGATGAACAAGAGGATGAAAATCATATGGATGTCACATTTAATGATGTTCAAGAATGTATGAATATTTTTGTTGATATGCATCGAAGAGTCGACAAACACATTGTTGCCATTTCATTTGAAAATGTTCTCAGAACAGAAGAAATAGAGAAAAAACAACAAACACTTCTGAAAGAGGCTTGTCTTTCTATTTTTGTTCAGCAAGAAGAAAAGGTTTTTCATGGTTTTCAAGATCTTGTGGCCATCCTATTACAGTCATCAATGAAGGAGGAATTTGTTTCATTCATAAGCTCAGACATTGGATTGAATTTTTGTTTTCAACTGCCATATTTTACATTTGTCTGCCTGCTTAAGAAAAATATGAGTAGAGGAAAATCGGGAAGCCAATTGCTTGATTGGCAGCATTTGCACTTTAGCATAACTTGATTGAGTATTCATTTTAGCGTTTTTAGAGTAGATAGGAGTGTGCAAATAAGCTCGGTACTATAAGCATTTCTTTTAGCAATCTCTAGTTTTCATTTTCAGCTTAGTTTCAGATTTCAGTTTGGAGCATATATAGCTTTGGGTTTTCAGTGGATGCAGGTTACAATTTACAGTTGGAAATTTTAGTTTGGGACCAGCCCAATGGATAGGCGCCTGGTCTATTGTTCTTTGCTACCTCACAGGGAGGATAGCATCCCCTTTGGAGCCAGTTGTTAGCACCATGATTTTCATAGCTAAGGTTAGAGGTTTGTCAATAATTTGCAAAGTCATGCATGTTAGCACCCATATTGTTTTTATGCTTGGCATCATCTAACATCTCCAAGCGTCAGTTTCAAAAGGAAGCTTTTCATTTATTATTTCCATTTCCATTTGAAACTGTGAATTGCAAATTTTTCTATGCGTTGCGCAGAGCGCTTCACCGCGCAAAGAATTTTGTCACGCAGTGGATGTTGTCACGCAGAGGATGTTGTCGTGCAGAGGATCTCATCACGCAGTGGATTTCGTTGTGTAGTGGATGTTGTCATGCATAGGATGTTGTCGCGCATAGGATGTTGTCGCACAGAGGATGTCATCGCGCAGTGGATTTCGTCGTGCAATGGATTTCGTCGCGTAATGGATTTCGTCGCGCGATGGATTTCATCATGCAATGGGTTTCCACGCATGGGATTCTGTCATGCAGAGGATGTTGTCACATTGAGGGTGTCATCACGCAGTGGATTTTCCTACGCGCAAGCTACAGGTCACACTACGCAAATGAATGGTTTAGTGGTCAACTTCAAGATCAATTTATGACCATCTGGAGAGGAATTTTGAAAATCCCTGAGAGGTTTTTGTCGAAGACAAACCAAATAACAAAAATATCTCTTAGATTTGCACAATATGTCACAAATTGGGATATTCAAAGGAATATTTGAGCCCTATTTTTTAGTTTTCATGATCTCATGTCTGAGACATGTTTTTGCGACACGTATTCTGGACAGCTGGAGATGAATTTCAAGAAACTGAGAGAGTTTTTTCTTTAAAACGAGCTTACCTACAAAAACCATTCTCATATTTTACACAGCTATTACATTTTGAGAATTACAAGTGGCATTTTGAAGCCTATTTTTCATAATTTTGCCTCCTGAAAAGCAGGAAATCAATTAAAACGTGTCATTGTTGTTTGTAACGATTTCTATTTTGGGAAAGGGGTTAGAGTTTGAAGTGGTGATCTGTAAAGGACCTATAGTGCTATATATTTCATGGTATGAGAGTAGAGAGGAGTTGGTTGGCAAAATTAGTCTAGACAGAGACTATTGAATGTAGTTTGAGTTCGATCAAAATTTAATGCAAAAGTCCTGAAGCTTTGATGAAAAGATTCTAATTGTAGCAGTCGGATGTATTGTTTCCTTTCTTTGTGCACGTATTTCATGTATTCGTTATTCATATCTATTTTTATCTAAATAAGAACGTATTTCCAAACCTAGGATTCACGCCATTTAGACAAATTGTTTTCCTCTAAGTTAACTCTGAATTCATCCTCACCGGTGCTCCAAGTTGCTTCATGTGTTTTCTCCCACCACACACTACGATTTTAAACTGAAGATTGTTTCTCTCTTAGCCTTTATCCTCTCAAGTTCAATCACCGAGTCATTTGTTTCTATTGTTTTCTCGAACTGATTCCATAGACCAAGGTCTTACTCTCTTGCGCCAATATAACCAGAACTTATTATTTCAAAGGTGTTAAATCTAGCCAATAACTTAGAGACATATCATGTACCGAGACAAAGTATCCCGAGAGAGCCCTCTCCAGGTCCAAAAGGCTAGTTTTGGATCTCAAATTTGGTTTGTAGGTTGCCTCTGTCATTTGTTTCTTAGTTGAACGAAGTTTACAAAGAGCTAAAAGTAGGCACCAACCTACAGGAGACACCAATATCCTCTCTTGAGCACCAACTCAACAATAATGTTTGTAGGCACCAACCTGCATGAGACACCAATCTCCCCAACTAAGCACCAGCTTAGTTCTCCCTGTAGGCTCCAACCTACAACTGCTAAAATCGTAGGCACCCACGTGCAAGAGACACCAATCTCCCTTAGTTGAGCACCAACTCAACTATGCTTGTAGATACCAATTTTACTGGAAACATCAATCTCCTCAAGCTATCTATAATACCAGATTATCTCTTTTCTCCAAGCCTTCACCTATACAAGTATGTTGTTCTGTCTCTGTTGTCGTACTTCAAAATCTACATATCTTCACAAATTCCTTTGTCCTTGCACCTCCCATCCACCCTTAGATAATTAATTATCTTTCCTTTATTCTCTGACTTCCTCGGACCACAGAACCTCAGAGCTTCTCCCCCTTGATCCACTTACTTCCACACCACACACACCATAAAACAAACATGACATCATTATTTATACACTTCCTACCTCCACGGATTTGTCCACATACAGAAAGAAATCATACTCAACAGATCAGCTCTGAGTCCTCTTATTTTCCTTTAAATTGGGCTACCAAAACACCTCCATGAAAAGTTCTCTCGATCTCCTTCTATTGCACGCGATCTATTCATGGGCTCTTATATCTCAGAATTCATCAGATGCAGTCCCTTGATTTGATCATGGTCTTCGATCTACTTATTGGTCACCAAAATACATGGCATATCCTTAATGCACAACAGTCGTTCGATTTGGACCTTGATCAAATCTCAACCGTTGATCTTGTTCCTTATTCACTAAATACTCCATGCAATCGCAATGCCCAACAATCGTTCGATCTTCCCTTTATTAGATCTTAACCATCAATCTATTATTCTTTAGCATATTAGTACCACCTGGTCTTCAACATACAACCACCATTTGATCAAATCTCGAGTTGATATCAATCAACAATCTATCTTGATGGATCCCAGGTCTAAGGCATATCTCTTCTTTATTTCAAACTTTCGCGACCTCCAAATTACACCCTCAAGTTTCATCGCATATATATTTTGCACCTATACTTAGACGCATTTCCAAGCATTTATTTGCGGGTTTAAGGCATGTCTTTTCATACCTCTTTGGCCTCCAGAATGCACCTTCACGTTTCGTCACACTCACTTTTCACCCATACTTAGAAACTTTTCAAAGTATTTCACCATGGGTCTATGAGATTTGCGGGTTTAAGGCATGTCTTTTCATACCTCTTTGGCCTCCAGAATGCACCTTCACGTTTCGTCACACTCACTTTTCACCCATACTTAGAAACTTTTCAAAGTATTTCACCATGGGTCTATGAGACATCATGAGTCGTGGGATATCTCACTCTCTAGGTCGTCCGATCTGTGACAAGCGGTGACCTTCTGGGCCATCTGATTGATTCCTCATACTTAGAACATTTTTTACATCTCACTACAGGTCTAAGCCTTTTCTTGATTCACTTGTTTATCTCTCTGATCTCGGCTGTCTAACCTATTGTTCTTGGTACTTAGTCATTTCTTCTAAATCTCTTGGAACTTGGTCATTCCTGATACTTAACCAATTCCTAAGATTTCACTATCAGACTAAAACATTTACTTGACTCTATATCTGTGACCTCGTTCATCCGACCAATTCTTGACACTTAGTCGATTTTTCGAAATTCCTACTGCGGGTCTCTTATACTTACAAAGTTTCTCATATTTCATCACGCTCTGTGAAACATTTCCATACTTAGTCATTTTCGAGATATCTTCGTCCGACTAATTCTTGAAACTTAGTTATTTTTCAAGATCTTCATTGTGGGTCCATGGGTCTGTCGGTTCGCGCCCATTTCTTCACATACTCTCGATTCTTTGTTGTGCTTACTATCTCTACGATGTCTTGGTACTTACTCATTTTTCGAGATCTCTTTGTATTGATGTTGCATATGAGGTGGCTTCTACATGGATGTCTTCTTCATGTACACTAGATGACATGGCATCGGTACATGGCATTGCACATGGCATCCCTGACGTTGTCTTCCTCTGATGTTGCATTCATTTGAATGGACATGTGGTGTTGATGTGGAACTCACATGGAATCCCTATGATGTGGAACTCGTCTAACCAAACACATGGTACTGATGTGGCACTAACGTGGCTGAGTTATCTCATCGGATATCGAACCCTAATTCTTTGATCTTGGTCATTGATATTAGAGAATCAACGGTTAGGATTTAACTGTTTTCGGGTCCGCTATTCTCCACACTAAAAGGTAATTATGTGCACAGGGTTTTGTGACTCTTCCACTCACATTCAAATTACATAAAAGTGATTTTGCAATATGAAGCTTTCAAAATCATGTTTCCTTGTGAAAGTGGGATATATCTTTATCGACATTTCTCTAGTCTGGTTAACCCGAGCCTTTCGTACCAAGTTTGTTGTTGCTCAGCCCTTCCACGAGGTTGTCTTCATTCGACTTCCAATTTCACCATATCTACATAGCTTGAGTTGTCTAGGATTTATTGTTTGTAATTGTTATGTCTTCATATAGAACCTCATTACTGCACAGAACATTCTCTTATTTTTTTGTCTAATTTGGTCTGATTCTCCATGGTATTCATTATTACGCACAATCATCTTTTTGTTATGGCACTGTCATTTCGGGTAAACACCCAGGACTCATACAGAAGGTCAAGATATTTGTAGTCTCACCCTATCTTTCGTATAAATCACATTCATGATTGTTATAGTCCTTTCTACCTTTGACATTAATGACAACACAATTTCCAACAACTATGTCATTGGAATGATGTAAAATGTAGAAGGAAAGGCAAAGCACTAACATCCAACGAGGTTTACACTATGATGAACATAGGTGGAATTAGGTTTAAGTGCATTATAATATGGGGGAATCCTAAACCTATTTCTGAGCTCTAGAATATACCTTACTGGGTTAAACAATGTGTAAATCATGATCCCCAAGCATTAAGGAATCCAACTAAAAATCCTACATCCAAAAAACAACAAAACAAGATGGAATCTCAATATATTTAATAATATCCATCTTCGTGGCAAAGTCTATTAACCAAGAATAATCAAGACCACAATTCAAGGATATACTGGTAGAGTAATCAAACTCAAGGGGAAGATTAAAGTTGAAATCAATGAAAAAGTTGGCCCAAAAAAACTCAATGACACTGAGGACTGAGGATCTACAACCAAAGAGGCCACTCTCAAAAGCTAAACCTAAGTATCTACAAACAAAGATATCAAACTCAAATGAAAAATATGAGGATCTTGAAATGAGATCAAGCTCAAAAGGAAAATCTAAGGATCTATAAATGGAGAGATCGAACTTAAAAGGAAAAATGATCCCAAGGTTTGAGAATCTACAAATAGAGAGACTAGAATCAGAAGTTGAATTTGAGGATTTAAAAAAAGAGAGATCAGACTGAGAAGGGAAATATGAGAATCTAAAAACGAAGAGATAAGACTCACAAGGTAAATTTGAGGATCTACAAATGAAGAGATCATACTCATAAGGCAAAATGCCAAAATTTGAGGATTTACAAAGAGGGAGATTAAGATCAACAAGTAAGTAAGAGGATCTACATATAAAGAGATTACACTCAAAAGAAAAAGTGACCTTCAACTAAATGATAGATTCAATGTCAAATTTCGAGGATCTACAAACAAAGAGATCAACTTAGAGAGTAAATTGGGGCTAGATTTGATTGCAACAATGTCCAACCCAAGAAGATTTTATTTGAAAAGGATGGAAGTATCTGAATGAACGCCAAAATTGACCATAGCCTCAAGGAGAGCTTCATCCGAGGGGAAAACATCATGTGAAAGAGAATGGACATCAAAATATTCACTTGGACTGATAGGGGGGATAAAAGGCTCTTATGCTCCCATTGTATAAATCACTCATTAAATTGTCAAAACTAAGTCTAAAGAAGGTCAACATGAATGCCAAGGTTCCTTATCAGTAGTAATTGAACACATGGGATATGAGGTCACATAATTCACCTATGGTGGGGTAGTGTCCACCCAAATACTAAGAACAAATAAAGGGACAACATGGTCTAAAGTCGGGCAAGGATGGAGATCATCGAATGTGAGTTGACCAATTGTGACAATGTTTTTGTTGAAGGAAAATGCATCACACAAAAGAGAATATATGTTGGGTATGTATTATATTATTTGCACAACTAGATCTAGTGTTTGTGTTGTGTCGGGTGCACAAGGGGGTTAGAAGGGGGGGCTAGCCCTCCCCTACCTGGGGGTTCAGGGGCAGTGCCCCCAAAAAAAATTGGGTGTTTTTTGCGTTTGTTTTTTAGCAGTTTTTCGACACATGGTTTTCGCCTTTATTGTTAAGGAATTAGGGTTGTTGACTAATCTGGGTCAATGGATTAGGGGTTTTGGATGTCAAGGAATCCTATATATTTTATTATATTGTAAACAATGGAGATATGATGAATAGAATATTAAAGGTGCGACTCTAAACAGGTTGTGGTTTTCTTGGTTTGGGTTTCTAAGGTAAAATCTATGCGTAATGTGTGTGTGAGCCATTGTATCTTTTTTGTTTTTATTAAGAATCTGCATGCAGTAATTATTTGTACAAGGTTCGAATCTACAATATATGCCAAATCATTCATGACATATACATAATCATTCCCAAGGAGCATATTGAAGTTTAACAAGCCTTCCATAACTACAACATCAACTAATGTAATCTTCCTACCTAACAAAATGGGCAATTGAGGAAGAATTCCCAAGGGTTCACTAGGTTTTATGACATTAGCTAGCAGTTAATTGGTAGTTGACATAAGGTTGGGAGAACCTAAACCTTTCCAACCATACGAGGATAAAATACTACAGGAGGATTCTTCATCTATGACAATTCAATGAACCATTCATGAATTAACTTCAACCTTTGTTTGAAAAGGTGTAGAAGAATGAAGGTGACACTGAACTAGACTAATCCAATCAAAGGTAATGAACATAGACATTTAAGGGTGCACACTTGAAGTGAATGCTATGCCCTCAATGTCTATAAAGTTCTAAATGAGTAGTAAAAGAAAATTTGATTGGCATTCACACAACTCTTCAAGGGAAGAGTGGGATTGAGTGAAGATTGCATATGCTTGACTACTTTATCTACTAATGGTTGCTTAGGATGGGGTTGTTTATAAGCATGGGATCCTTGAATTAGGTACCATACTCTTCATATCTTTGCAACAACAAGACATAGATTGGTGAGATGATCACATGCACAAAACTTAGGAGGAAATTTAGGTTTGTGTCCTATTCATCTAGGTTGATTAATGATAGTAGTGCCCCCAACATTATTCACATTGACTTGTATCTTGCTCCCTTCCCCTTGTTTTAATTTCTTACTCTTCCTATTCTTATTATACTTCCATCTACTAGTTGTTCTTTGAGCTACACTTTCGTCAAATGAGGTAGAAGGAGGAGGAACCAATTTCACTTGTGGAGCAGAGGATCCAAATTGGTCTGATGTTATTGACATAAGGTGTTTGCTTGGGAAGCATCAAGAGCATCCATGACATTTAGAGTGGAAAACAACCAAATCATAAGTCCCATAGTGAATGCAGGGACATTCAAGGTAGCGAGGATATTTAATGTAGCCATGATAGGCGAACCAACATTTCCAAGTAATGGAAAAGCAAAGGGATTCCCTTGGTTGATATCCCTTGGAACATTAGCCGTGACTTTTGATTCATAAAGGAGATATTCTTCAAGGTCTTCTATGTGGTTAAAAAAGAAAAATCAACACACTCCTATAAAAGACTTTACAACATTCAAATAAAAAAACCTATTCTTCCAAAATTCGACCTGGAGTGGTTAGATCCCTGAGTCCAACTAGTAAGGAGAAAAAAGGGCTTTTCGAAGGTCAAATTGGGATGATGAAGGCATAAGTCTAGTCGGTGAAGGTGCAAGAGATAGTTATAATAACCCAATGAAGTTACCTTTCAAGGTGCAATCTCCTTTCAAAACAAGGGAACCTCCAACTAGGGCTCCAACACAGATTCTCCATCTATCTCATGTATCGCAAGTGCTTCCCACTTGTAGTCACTTGTGTGAAAACTACAATAGGCTACTAAGGTTTCCTATTTATGATTGATAATTGAGCAGAACAATCATGGATCAAGCTTTCATGTTAGCAGGGGCACATACCACTTCATCCTATGGTTGAAACTTTGAAAAAAGGTGTCACTCCATGTAACATGCAAACTTATCTAAAGTTCTCTATTATGCATCCACCTATTGCTCAAATGCAAGGGGAGATGTCAACACTTACTTAGGTTTAACCTCGTGTTTGATGCTTGTGTTAGTTGTGCTTTACCAATAAGTATCGGTCACTACTACAAGACTCTTACACTATACAGACAACTTCTAGTTTTGTTTTGGTGGCATTAACAAATTTACTCTCCAAACCTACTACCAAGGCCCCATACCTTAACTATTTTTGTTTTTCTATCAAAGAAAAGAGTTTAGTTTGTTTTATTTATTTGTTGCTTTTAAATTTATTTTTACTCAAAAGGATACAGATGTAAGAAAAATACAATGTTCTAAAATGAAAAAATGGAAAAAAATATTACTTGTAAATGAAAACAATGCTTTAACTTGAAAAGGATGAATGGATTAAAAAAACTCATGAAAAGGAAGAAAAAAAAAAATTCTAACCCCAAATGCAATGCAACTTTTCGAGAAAAGTATTTAAAACCGTCAAAGCAAGCAACTCTTTTCAATTTTCATGAGAACATGCTAATAAAAGTAATATGATGGTTTTCTTTAAATGTAATCACTTAAAAATTGCATCAAACTACCTAAGAGATTCCTAAATGAATCAAAATAAAATATTTTTTATTTTTTGCAATATTCAATTTATATTTTTCTTTGTGTTAGTAAAAGCATAATAAAAAACAACTAAAATTGATTATAATAGGCCTTTATATAGAGACTAGAAACTATAAGTTCTAGGGAAAAACTTGTCAACTCAAATTTGAATTTTGCAGACTTGCAATTTTTTGTACTTTGTAGGTGTGCTCACAAGGGCCAAACTAACAACCTATGTGTTGCTTGTGTTTTGATGGAGTGCAACTTGGCAACCCAAGAAAGTGCTCGTGGCTACTAAATGGAAAGATGTGAGCAACTCGTGACTATCATCAAAACAACAAGAAAGTATAAACAATAAAGTAAAAAAAAAAAAACAAGTTTGAAACTCAAAATTGCTTCAATGTCTATAAAATTAAATGAAAGCACGCTAACAGATCCTATATATAAATCAAAATGCTAAACTAATGAAACTAGGAAGAAACCAACCCAAAATATGAATAATTATAGGAATTCTTCCCTAGTGGAGTCACCAACTTTGTTTGGGGGATTATTGTCAAGGTTGTGATCCAATTCCCCAATGAGGGGGTTGGACCCTCATTGACATAGAAAAAATAGATTCTTAATTTTATTTAATTTTAATTTTAATTTTAATTTTAATTTTAATTTTAATTTTAATTTTATGTTTTTTATTTATACATACATCTTATAGAGTCTCTTTAGCTAAGTTGCCATGCTATAAGGGACATATCTATGTCATTAAAGTCACCCATGACTTGCACCTAGCCTCATCCTCACCCAGTTGAGGGATTTTGAACCACCCAAGTCTCCATGTTCATAAGTTCTTAAATATTGTTTCCAAGACAATCCTTTATACCTGAAATGAGAAGTGTGAGAAGGAGAATACCTAGATAGTAGAAATCCAATTCTTGGTCTTGGTTACCAGCAAATCAATCAAATCTCTAGCATAAATAAATATACTTGATTCTATTGCAACAACTTAATCACCCCAATTTGGGTTCCTCCATGACCAACGTTCAAACTCTTGATTAAGAAGGACTATGATCCCACTATCATAGGTGAGCCAAGTAATAGCTTGACAAACCCTCAGAGGATCAACTCAAAATTGGAGGAAAAATGGAGTTTCTCTAAAGAGGAAAGGGATAGAAGGGTTTTCCTAATTCAAAATTATTCTTCCAACATATGGGTCTTATCCTTCTCCAACCATTAACCTTCTATTTACATACTTTGTATTAACTTGGTTTAAGTAGTTAGAGGTTGATATCTAGGTTATATGTGTGTCTTGTAATGTTCCAAGCCCAACTTAGGTCCATTACGTGGGAAAATACTCATAAAATTAAAATTTTCTACTAACTAATCATGTAGCTTACCAGCTATAGGAAAACATACAGTTTTAACCATTTGATGATACCATGAACTAGATGCATCTATAACATTCTAAAATAAACATAAAATGCAACTAATAAACTCAAATACAACAACATATAAATTGTTCTCAAACACAGAGTTAATACAAACTCAAATACAACAACATATAAATTGTTCTCAAACACAGAGTTAATACAAAAAAATTAAACTCATTGTTGGTTTAATTATTTCAGGTTATATCTCCAACTTAATTGACCCAGGGTTCATGTCTAATGGGGTTCCAAAAAAGCCTCTAAAACTATCGGCCCTCCTGGTAAATCAGAAGGCAACACAACGCATAGAGCGCACTGCGCAGTCTCACCCGAGATAGTCTTAATGGTGACTGCAATACATAAGTGTTTGCATTCCAGGTTTGAGTGGAGATTTGAGAAATGTGCATCAAGAGTTCTATTTAACTTATTAAAGCAATATATTATCATTCATGATTATGCAGGGAGTATAATCAATTCATTCATTTGGCATGCTAATATCTGCTTAGAAATAGTAAAGAAACGCACGCATTCAATCACATAACACAGGTTTTACCATGGTTCACCCCCAAAGATCTGACTCTTAAGCTCTTCTATTATAGCAGTTCCAAAACTACAACGCCACGCACTTTACAACTCCTCTCATTCAGATCGAGATTTATTATAAGGTGGACTAGATCGCACTAGGCTCCTCAGCCTGCGATCTAATCCTCAATATCTACCCTCCTTACTCCCCCGCTAGCTCAACAGCTTACAAAATTAGGTCGTATAGCAAAATATTAAAACTAGATATCAAAACAGGACTCTTCCTCAAGATACTCTATATCCGCCTCTCTCTCTCTCTAGACCCTCTATGAGACCTAAGTATCTATATTTATACATTTCTGGCTCACAATCCATTACATTGTATTGCAAAAATCCTAACCATAACGTCGTTAGGTTTTCCATGCATCTGTGCATGTTGCTTTTCCTTCCAGCTATCGCTTTTCTCGTGCATGCCTTCCTTCCCAAAACAACCTTTCTTTATGTGTTGGCCTGCTTCCAACA
>CBVK0100527833.1:0-11768 GCA_900067695.1 Picea abies | reverse complement strand
ATGGATTTATTTTGAAATTCCAATCTTGGAAGAAAACATTGAAATAAATCCACAACTTGAGAACACAAAATCACACTTTGGATCACGAAAAAGAAATAGATCATTCTCCCTCCAATGTCTTGTTCTCTTCGGGGATTGGGGCTGGGAAACATGATCACCATCCCATTAATGACGTCGAGGCTAAATAAGGAAAATACTAGGATATAGCAGAAGTTAAAACAACAAGGAAACCTGGAAGAAAGCTAGTTAAATATGTAAACGAAGAAATAACATACAAAGAGATAAATCTTGGTTCTCGGAGTACAACAAATGGCATGTATGGAAGGGTAGTTAGAAGCATGAGGAATTAGGGTGGACCAAATCCTCCTATGGGAGGGCCCCATAAAAAAATGGTGAATTTTATCTCCTGGAAGCGTAGGGGTATGGGAAATTTAACCAAGGTTGAATCAACAAGGAGTATAATTAAATAAAAAAAGCTTACTACTCTCCTTCTCTAGGAGATAAAAATTGAGGATGAGGAGGCTATTAAATATGGGAAAAAGTATTGGAAATATAGTGAGGGTATATCAGTGAGATATAGAGGATCCTTTGGGGGCCTATGTACAATATGGAACAACACTATTCTTCAGTTGAACTACAATCAGCTATCCCAACATTGGTTGTTAACCAAATTCTCCCATATTCACTCTAGGGAGGAGATAACAATCATTAATGCATATATTCTTGTGGTATATTAGGAAAAAATCAAGTGTTGGAACACACTCTTAGATATGAAAAACATAAATTTATGGGAGTGGAGTACAATGGCTAGAGACTTTAATACCTCTCTAAGCCAAAAGGAAAAAAAGTGGGGTAGTGAATCCAATCAAAGGTAAATATACTTGGAAAAATAGGAGACCTGGTCCAAGGCATATTGTGGCAAGATTATACCTCTTTCTGGTTCAAAGTTCTTTTCTAGAAATCAATTTTTCCATCTCATCTCAAATTATTTCTTTGGCTACTTCAAATCATAGACCCATTTATTTGTTCCTTTCTAAAGTCTCCAATTATGGCCCTATTGTTTTCAAATTCAACCTTTTATGGATGCAAGACAACTTAGTCTATGATCTTAGTGCTAAGGATGGGCTAAGCATGCCTCTCCACCTTTATCTCAAGATATAAAATTTTGAAAAATAAAAATTAGAACATATCCAAGCTAGAATGGAGGTGGAACAAATCACTCAAGATATATTATCTGAAGAGAGAGATTCCTTCCAAAAATATTAGAAGGTTCTTAGAGTAGAAGAAGAAGGGTGGAAACTAAAATCTAGAATTCCATGGTTGAAGGCTAGAGACAAAAATACTCATTTCTTCTACAAGTAAGTTTGGGTTAGATTGTGGAGAAACAATGTAAAATAAATAACCAATGTTGATGTAGAGACCTTAACATCTTTCAATAAGATAAAAGAAGTGGCTCACTCACATTTTGAGGATCTATATACGTAAAAAGATGGAGTAGATCCCATGGATACTACAAAAATGATGGAAAATATACCCTCACTCATAACCTCAGAGGAGAATGACAAAATATCTCATCCAATCATTGAAGATAAGGTTCATCAAACAATTTGGCAGCTTGGTCCTGACAAAGCTCCTAGCCCATGTAGGTTTACCAATCACTTTACAGGCTCTACTTCTCAATCATGGAAGCAAGTGATTGCTAATGTTAAGTCTAAATTCAACCAATGGGTTCCTAGTGGTTGAACCCAACTGGCAGACTTATCCTCATTAATGTTGTGTTATCAATGCTTCCTATTTTTTAGTTTTTCACCATGTTATCCCCCATGAGTGTTAAGCAGACTCTAGTTCAAGAATTAATAATATTTATCTAGCAAAGAGGTAAATAAAACTCTAAGAGATATAATTTGTTCAACCAGTCTTTAGTCAAAGTGCCCAAAAATCATGGAGGGTTTGGCAACATGGATCCAATATTGATGAATTTAGTAATGGGCGCCAAGATTCTCTAGCAGATAATATCAGAGAAGTATGATTGGTGGAAAATATTATGCATAAAAAATATTTCATAGGAGGGAGAAAGAGGTTCCTAGAAGATATTCAACAAGCGAGAGGAGGGTCACCTATTTGGAAGCTTATCAAATCATCCATGCCTCTAATAAAGTAACAATTGACTTGGATCTCGGGTAATGGAAAGAATATCAATATATGGCAAGATAGTGTCATGGGTCATCGATTGATTTCAAAATTTTGGGATACCATTCTACTAAAATATTGGCTAGATAGCTAGGGGAAGAAATCTCTTTTTAACATTTCTTCCTTGGTCATATCTTTAGGTTTTTGGAGTGGATAGGATTTTTGGGCCCCTCCCAATCATCTGTCCCATCTAGTGGTTTATTTGGAATAGATTCAACATGGATGTGCTCCCAAGAAACTAGATGATGTTGACTACAGAGGTTGGGGAACAACAAAATATTCTATCAAGAACAGGTGTGATTGGATTCTCAATCAATCCTCACTTCCCCCTACATCTTCCATTTGGAATAAAATATGGTGCTCGGATGGCTTGCCAAGGATCAATATTTTCTACTAGATTTTAGTTCATGGAAAACTCTTAACTACACCAATTTAAGCAAGAGAGGAGTCTAGGGTCCTTCTCAATGTGCTCTATGTCTTATTAGCCAAGAAACATCTCATCACTTGTTTTTGGAATGTCAATACACTATGAGGGTTTGGTTTATAGTATTTAGTGGACTTTAGCATAGATTCAGATGACCTAAATCATGGAAGAAACTATTTGAGAATTGACACAATCAATATGTAGGATATTTTAATCGCAAGCCTCTTTAAGAAGCGTTTGGACTACTTTTCCTAAATTCATGTGTGGGAAAGTATGGATGGAAAGGAATCATGCCATTTTTCATAAAACAATGACTCATTTGGAGAGGGTAGAACTCAAAGATAAATCTCTATTAGTAGATCACTTCAACTCACAAGGACTTTAGGACACTTCATTCCAAGATATAGATAAGGAAGAAATCCAATGGTATGATCAACTCCATCTCACGTTTTCCTCCTCTCTTCCAAATCCTAGACAAATAGGTTCCTAATCATGCTAGTAGCTCTGTCTAACTCCTCACGAATTTAAGCAGTGGTGTAAGTCTCAACAATCCTTCATTATTTTCTTTGATGATGCCTTGAAAAGGAACCTGAGGTTGGAAGGTGCAGGTGGAGTTCTCATTGACTTAGGAGAAAAAATAGAATGGTATTATACTTGGAGTCTTGGAATCCTATCTAATAAACTCATCGAACATTGAAGCATATGTGCTCTTGAAAGGACTTAGGCTTTCAAAAATTCAAAGTATTCAAAATTTGATTGTGATAAGGGATTCAAAGAATGACATTAGGCACATGGTGTTGGGAACAAGCCCCTTGGATTTTAGGTTAGCATCATTGTTTATCAGGATATGGAAAACCATATCTCTTATTCCCAATGTGTATTTCTTTCATGTGCTTTGAGAAAACAATCAAATAGCGGACACATTTTATAATAAGGTTGCATTAGGGAAAGGGGGGATTATTTTTATTAACGATAAGGTCTATATACCACCAATTCCATGAAGCAAATTGTGATCTCGAGGAATTTCAAATCAAAGAGGCATGTGGCTCATAACATGAATGACACATCTTGTGTTATAAGCCATGGGGTGAGGTGACAACTCCCATGCCACACTCCCTGAACTCATTGCTCCCATCATTATGAAACAACACTCCTCTATGGGCATGATCAAGGTGGGATTGAGACCATGTATTTGGAGTTGTCCCAATGGATCCTTTGTTTTTTTAGGTTATGACTCTAGTGGGTAAGCCTTGGCTTGGCTATTGGCTCTGTGGATTTCTAGCTCACAACCTAATTCTATGTTTGGCAAGCTAGTGGTGCAAAATTCGTGGTTTCAGTGGCTCAATGGATTGGCAATTTTTGAGTAAGTGGTTTCTCTCTTGTTTCCTAGTTCTTCAATGCACGTAAAGATAAGGAGCCATCTTTTCCCTTGGTTCTCTTTTCTTTGTGGTTTCGCTTCTTTATGGGGTGACCTTTTTAGACATGGGGTTTTCTTAATTTCTTCCTAAGATTTGAGCCCAACCTTCTGGTTCCTAGTCTTTTGATTGTTATTGGGTATACAATTGGGGTTCTTTGGATGTGTGTAAAGGGGGATGTTATTCTTTTAGTGCCCTCTGCAAAGTTTGAGGCAGGGGTTTCCCGATTCAAGCCTGGTGCTCTCTCTTTCCTTCTCCCTAAGCTCAGTTTCATTTGTGGTCTGTATCCTCGTGTTGTTATGGACCAAAGGGAGGACTTTCTGCATATATTTCAAAGGTAGGAAAGTAAAATTGAAGACAATGGTGCTTCAATTTAGTTGCTTTCCAGAAAACTCCAAGAATAGGAGACAAACACATCTTGTCAAAAAGAAATGGTCATGGGAATTTTGATTCATCAAAAGAGACAAATCGGTACATTAGAAGTAGAGTGTAATGTTATTTGTAGTCTTATCCTCAAATTGACTCAAGGGAAGCAGGTTGGCACCTCTCCTCTAGAGGAGATCCTAGCTTCCAGGTAGTTTAGGGACATTTTGGTACATCAATTCCTAGACTTGAATGTGTAGGTGCAAGAAATGAAAATGAAGCAATAGATAATGCTAGCAACAATTAGGCCTCTAGTTATTTGTCTATGTTTTTTAGGACTAGAAGACTGTTAGGGACTTTTTGTAGAATTTACACATTTGAGTATTTTTTTGAAATTTTATATGTAAATCCAATTGTATTAGACATCTATTGGCTAAACTTAAGCTCATTTTTGAATTGTTGTTATAAACAATCATGACTACCTATGCACCTCGACTGTGAGTTCTTGCTGCAACAATTTGTTTAATACAAATATCTACCAGTTCTTATTATAAAAAAATAAAATAAAAAAACAAGTTATCTTCGTACTTTTATGGGATTGAGCTCCATAGCCATACTCGTTGTGAACTATGAATTTGATGAGAATTTTACAAAATTCATATTTTTAGGTCTTTTTTTTCTAAATATTACGACATTAATATCAAAATATTTTCAAATATTTTTCATGATAATACAATAGAATCATTTTTTAAAGGTTTTTTTCAATATCTTTTATTGGTAATTTAATGGTGCCACTTTTCCTTAATTTTTTTTGGTTAAGTATGATATAATAACAATATTATTTTTTAAATGATTGTATTTCAAATTTATTTTGTTATTAGTTTTCATTGTTTTACATGATTGTATTTTAAGTTTATTTTATTATTATTATTATTATTTTCCTTCTTTATTTTACATTATTTTTTCAACAATATAATTTCAATCAAATCTTCCTATATAAATATTTGAAATTTTAATTTTTTAAAAGGAAAAATTGAGTAGCATTTCCCACTTATTATTCAAGTAATTTATAAAGAAACAATAAAACCACTCTTAAATTTCTAATACATTATCTTTTCAACAATGTGATTCCAATCAAATCTTCTTCTGCAAATATTTGACATTTGACATTTTAATAGGAAAAAGTGAGTAGCTCCCACCTAAAATTTCAATTTTCAACAAAATCACTCTTAATATATTATAATATTATCTTTTTATAAAGAGACAAAAAAAAATCACTCTTAATATATTATCTTTTTAACAATGTGATCCAATCAAATCTTCTTCTGCAAATATTTGACATTTTAATGCTCTAAAAAGGAAAAAGTGAGTATGTTTCCCACTTTAATTTTTCAAGTAATTTATAAAGAGACAATAATTTTTCATGTTTCCCACTTAAATTTCTAGAAACTTATGAGGTCCCTTTCATCCAGAGCCCGAAGGGAAAAGTCGATCAACTACTTTACTTCAACGTCACTAGTTTTAAAAAACTTATTTTTCTTCACTTTTTTCTTTATTTTTAAAAATAAAGAGAGTGGTGAGTTGTTTCCACTTTTGATTTCTTTTTAATTCTTCATAAGTGAATGATGAAATGATAATTTCCCTTTTTTATAAATAAAATTAAGAAGTTAATTCTATTTATTTTTATAATAATAATAATCTATTTTTAAGATTACAACTAAGCTACACTAAATTGGTGTATAAAACCTTTTTATTTGTAGGACAAGAAATCTCTTTCACCCAACAATTTAATTGATAAAATCTACAAAAATATACCAATTTAAAAATAATTATAAATATATATAATAATTTAAACACTTTAAAATTAAAAAAATAAAAAACTATTTAAAATTTGTTTATTTATTTTATAAATAATAATGATTTAACCTCATTGATACTTACAAAATCCTTGAACCAAAACGATTCTTAATGCAAACTTAAACCCCAAATAATATATTAAAAATAACATGTGTAAGTTAACCCTAAAAGGACTTCATGCAGTGGTCTAGCATACAAATATATGAAATAGAAAACATATATTACCAAAACTTAAAGAACAAAATATATTACAAAACATAAAAGACAAAATATGATTAAAGTTACAAAATCCTTACAAAATATGATTGATACTTACAAAATCCTTGAACCAAAACGATTCTTAATGCAAACTTAAACCCCAAATAATATATTAAAAATAACATGTGTAGGTTAACCCTAAAAGGACTTCATGCAGTGGTCTATCATACAAATATATGAAATAGAAAACATATATTACCAAAACTTAAAGAACAAAATATATTACCAAAACATAAAAGACAAAATATGATTAAAGTTGATGTGAAGTAGTTCGATTGTATTCTTCCATTATAAATCACATATGATGTCCCTCTCTCTCCTTATACTAAAAAATTATTTGAAGTGATGACAATGTAAAATTGTTGTTTTACCCTTTCTTTTTAATTTGAGTAATGTAATCTCTTATTTTTTCCCTTGGTATGTATTAAATTAAATTTGAGTAATGTAATTTCTTATTTTTTCCTTTGGTATGTATTAAATTAAATTAAATTAAATTATATATATATATAAAAGTATGGATTTTAAGTGTAGAGCTTAAGGCTAAGATTCAATTAATGAATGAGGAACTCAATATATCTATGGATCATGTGGTAGGTTTACTATGAGGAACTCAAGTTATTAAGTATTAAATTTGGAATACAATATAAAAAGTCTAAGATGGTTACGTGGAACACTAAAGGGACTATGATTTCACTAGAGGGGAAGAGGAAAGGGGGGTGATGGTAAAATAAATCCTCTATTTCCAAGTGTCAACCTTAGAACTCATTTTTTTTAGCATGTGTCTCAAAGAAAGCTATCCACCTTTCTTTGACTTATCAATCAATCATTGAATGTGTGTAAGAGGTTGGTGGTAAAAGTATTTTCACATGGTTATGGAAGCATGGGATGAGTACAATCATCATGGGAAGTGTAAGAGTCCTACATTCCTTTATTCAGAAGTAATGACAACCGCCATTTTTCCACCAATCTTCTCATTTCTTTTCACTCTAGATTTTCATTCTAGCACTCACGCATTCACTAAGTAGTTGAGGTTGTGTTTCCCATTGCCATCCTGACCAATCTAAAAATTAACCAAAATCAACACCAAGAAGAAGAAAAATTACAAACTTGGGATGGAATATAGTTGGTTGTAAGTGAGCATGGAGGATGTGCAAGATAGTAATTATTCACCCATTATTCATTATCTACTCTTTGGATGAGTGAGGGCCAAGTGTTGATTTTGTAAGAAACTCTCAAGAAGCATACAATAGATTGGGTTCTTTCTTTACACATTGAAGAGCACAAGAGGTAGGAATATCTTTGAGTGATTTTGTTGAGAAGGGAAAGAGGAGATCTTCCTTATGTTGTGTGGGGCAGTGGAAGATATTTTCTTGATGTATAAGGTTGAATGAGATGTCTGTAATGCTATGTGTGAGCAAATTGGCTAAGCATGAGAGTAGATGGGTTGGGTTGAGAACAATAGAAGTATGTATCTTGGTCCCTTTTCCCTAGTGGCCTCATAGCCTAGCTTGGGGGTGGTATCTACATTGGATGTCTATGATTGGGTTGAAAATTTCTCTTATGTACCTAGTTTCTTGGGCCAATTTATATTAAAATATAAGTATCCTTTTATTGTTTATGAATATGTGAAATTATTGCTATTTTATGTTATAGAAAATTATGTATTATACATGCTCTATGTGAATGTTTCTGATTATGTTTATTGGGTAGAATTTGTTACAAGAGTTGAAAAATCATAGTAGCTTAATTTTTTCATATTAAGCCTAGAAAAAATGGATTATAGAGTTAGAAAACCAAACCCTAAGTCTACTTTTCATGATTCAAAACCCTAACTTATTCATGAAATAAAGAATTCTAAAAGAAATAAACCATTGTATTAACATGAACTTGAGATATGAAAGAATGCAAAGAATTTCCATTACCAATGAGAAGGCAAAATAATACACTTGATGAATGAGATTTTTGAAGTTGATCGGATCCAAAACCCCTCCTTTGGACAGGTCCTTAGCTTCATTGATGTGGTTGTGACTCCCTTGATTGATGAGTAGGATACCTAGACAAGAAACATATATCAATATGAAGAGGTCCTCAATATTCTGGTGATATTTCGACAACATAACCTTACTTGTGATAATGGATATATGGAGTGAGTTGAAGTACTATATTATGGTGAAATAGTGGTTAAATCCCCTTGACATGGTCTTCCAAATAGTGGCTAAAAATGACCAAATCAAGATTACAATAAAAATTAGGGTTTATGATGATCCACATATAAAGTATCTCCATCATACCAATTCAGGTGCATTGATGAGGGATGTAAATAATAAAAAATGGCTATTTTATGGAGAAGTGCAACATTTGGGGGGTATATCTGCATTTTTTTCTTGCACTTTTTGGGGGTGATATTTGTGCTAGCTACTTTTGATCAATTTCAAGGTTTGACTAGGTTGTTTCCAATGAGTTTGAGGTCATATGATGGTGGAAAGGGGTTGGAAATGAGGGCTATGCATGTCAATAGTGACATGTTTATATATTACTATTGAAAATGTCACAAGTGAGTAGTTGTGATGTGATAACATATTCCAAGCTGATGTGCGAGCTTAAGAGCAAATCGTATGAACAAAATACATTATTGTTTCTTTGCCTAAGTACAAGAAGGACCAAGGAGTGTGTGTATTGTCCAAGGAAGGAGGATGGCCTGTGGAAGGTTGTCAATAACAAGTCAAAAGTTTATATGTGTACAAGATCTCAATAGGGATGAGGTGGGAATATCCATACTCATCGTGATATCTGAAAATAATACAATGGCAGGCCATGGCATAAATGAGCTAGGAGAATGAGACAAAATTGTGCCCCAATACAATAAAAAGAATGATCTTAGTGAATAGGCACCGAAATATAATACAATGATAGCAACAATGAGGATAAACATCGTGAAGGTTGCAAATGAGCTAAATACATAGGAATTGATGTCTCTAGGGGGGGAGAAATAGCTAGAGAAGCCATGCAGAACAAGAACAAGGGATCCCAAGATTTGAAGTGAGCTAGCATGAGGGAAGCTGAAGCAAATGACTTTGAGAATGTCCAAATTGAGTCAATCCAAGGAACTGCAACTAAGGATGGATCACTAGAATATGTATAGGAATCTCAACACTACAAAAATGAGATGGAGTTGAGTATATGAGATCTTACTAAGTTTAAGACCAATAAGGAATATCTCATCTTGGTCTGAAACAACCCATCAATGAGGAAAATGGGGCCAAATTATACAATATTAAACCTTAGAATTAAGGAGTTGGTGTCAACAGGGGGAAGTCTATTGGCACCTAGGAATAGGAGGAACTACTAAGGGCCAACATATAAATTATGAAAACTAAAGTTATATCTATAGAAATGAATGTTGTGGTCAAAACATGTGGGGAGCTACCTGAAGGGAAACTTCCTTATGAGGGATAATACAAATCACACATGTCCAAGAATATGGCATGATAAACTAGACCACTGAGAAATTTAGTGTATCAATCTCAATGGTGTGAGAATGAGTTGGAGTTCAACATATGAGAACGTACCAAGTTTGAGAGAAATGAGGACTCTCTCAAATTGGTCTGAGGTAACCCACAAATGAGGAAAATGGGCCCAAGGTACACTATCCTCTAAATGAAACCCCTAGATTACAGGTGTACTTGAAGTCAATAGGGGAAGGCTCGCTGGAGTCAAGGGACAAATGGATCCTTGAAAACCAACACAAGGTAGAAAGTACACGATGACTAACAAAGACTGACACCAAGGGATAGAGTGAAGGTAAAGAGGTGTGGACTCATGAATTCCCTTGTTCAAATCATAAAGGCAAGGTTGGCCTGGTATAAATTGAAATAATTCCATAGGGAATGGTTGATTACTGGGAAAATGTTTGTTCAAATACAAATTAGTAAACCAAGGGGAAAACTTGAGGTCAAAATTCGACAACCCTAGATGTGAGAAACTCATGGAGATAAGGGTTAATTGTAACAAGAATTAATACGAACTAGCTATACTCCATGGGATACAAGGGTGACTCATCATATATGCTCTTAAAAAGGGAAACAAAGGGATGCGACCATAAGTGAAACTTGTGCCAAGGAAGCACAACACCCTCTTGATGTTTCCAAAGGGGTGCCAGGAGGTTGAGAAAAACCACCATGAAGGGACAAGTGTCCCACCAAAGGATCTAACCAATTTGTCGAGAGACACAATTTCCAAAAATAATCTTGAGAGGGAAACCAAGTGGATAAATAAGGGGGATACAAGGAGATAAATTCCCCAACAAGCAACCAAATGAGTGTAACTTTGAAGGTGAAGATTACAAATGGAATAAATTAGGAGTAGGGGTATTGTTATGATCCAAATGATAAAAATGTCTGAATAAACCAGATGTATACACCATGTACACCAATGTGAGTGTGGAGCATAACTCCAAGATAGATAAGAGATATGAGTGACAAAATAATTCCTTAAATAATAGGAGAACCTCCTCCAAATACCCAATGCATTCATACATCACAATTCACATATCCTCATTAATGAATACATGATCTCTCTATATACATCTTCACGCATTGCACATGAGGCCCCTTTCTTATTAGGTTGACCCTATTACATATACATTTACAAATTACATGTACATTCCCCATATTTTCCCCCCCTTGGGGTCATATCATATACATTGAACCCCAGTACCCTCCTTCAAAAATCTTTGTCCTCAAAGATTTGTAGTTAAAGTCTTTACATGTGATGCAATCAAGTAATTGATTTTTCTTAAGTTCCTTCTTTCTTCTATCCATTGTTGATGATCCATCCATCCAAAATCAATTATTTTCAATCCTACTACTTGATGGTTGGTTTTTGCATAATTTTCTTTCCATTTATTCCATGTATTGTTGTTGTAACTTCTCCAATTCGTAGTAGTTGTTGGTCTCTAATAATATATTGTTGAAGAGTGGTTTTTTGATACCCTTTTCCATGAATATTGATGAGTATTCCATATTCTTTTTTGATAATGTTGATATCGACTTTTTTGAGTTCCTTAAAATCTTTCTTGGTAATGACGGTGTCAATATGGTTTCACTTTTGATTATTCCATATTCTTATTTTCAAATACAATTGAATCCTCTATCCTCTTTTTTGGTCTCTGATTACTCTAGCTTTGGAGATAATACCATTATATTTACCATGTACATCCTCTATATGGAGTTCAAATTCTTCAAGTATCTTCTAGTGACCTT
>CBVK0100527832.1:0-11769 GCA_900067695.1 Picea abies | reverse complement strand
CAGCTTCATGCTTTGGTTTTTGGGACTTCTCTTTGTTGGTTCCCTTACCTTTGTTTGAATTTCCTCCTCTATTTCTTTGGCTTTATTTTCTGTCCAATTTATCTTCAAATTTTAGGGTTGCTTGAAAAGAATCCTCGAATTTACTAATAGACATCATGATTATCTTCTCTTGTATTTCATATCTCAGTCCATTGATATACCTAGGTTTTTTTTCATCCTCATTCTCTTTCTGTCCAGCCCTGATGTTCAATCTGTAAAATTCCTCAGTGTATTTCTTCACTGATAATATTTTTTTGTCTCAGGTTCTACAATCTTTTGAACAGATTGATTTGATAGTCCTTTGGGATAAATTTTGATTTTAGCTTGGCTACCATCCTATCCTAGCCTTTAATTTTTTTCTTTCCCTTGCATCTATGATTGGCTTGCAGTTTGTCCCACCATAGTTCTGCATGACCCTCCAATCTTGTTACTGCATGCTTCACCATCTTGTCTTCTTCGATATCTTCATAATCGAAGTAATTTTCCATAGCTCGTACCCAATCCAACAATTCTTCAACTTATAAATTGCATTCATACATTGGTACCTCTATTTTTTCTCTAGCTCCTATTCTTGAGAAAACTTTCAATAAGAGGTCTTTTGCAGCATCCTCTACTACATCTTCTTCGACCTCTATCTCTTTTCTTTTATCTTCACTGATATCTCTAGTGTTTTTTTCTCTCCTCTGTGTTTTTTCCATGGATTCCAGTCTCATTCTGATTCGCCTCATTTCTTCTTCCATTTCTGTATTCGCTTTGCGTCTTCTGGGTGGCATGATTACATTGCCTCGCATTCTAATGTCTATAAACATAATCAACTCTTGATACCACTAATGATATCAACGCTTTGCGTCTTCTGGGTGGCATGATTACATTGCCTCGCATTCTAATGTCTATAAACATAATCAACTCTTGATACCACTAATGATATCAATTTATCTCCTTTCTCCTTTGTTTTTTGTATGCAAACAAATTCAATGGTTCTGATACCACCTGATGCATCCCCCCTACTCTTCTTCAGGCTACGCGACCTCCCGATAAATGATCTTTTGGCCTTTTGGTACAGGTCTTATGGCACCCACAACCTCTCCCTTCACGATGTTGAACTATCATGTTTCAGGTGCTAGCCCCTTCCATCATGTGACCTTGGTCTATGACCTCACGTGGCATGGCCAAGAGTGGTTTGAAACCAAACTTCTTTTCTCTCTGCAATTCACTACCAGTCACCACGCATACTTTTGGTGATACCGTGGTTTCAATTGTTGCCCGCTCTCAAATTTTTTAAACTCGAGCATATTCTGACCCTGCAATTGAGCGTGACCATTGATCTTGTGATCTCGACTAGGTATTCTTCATCAATGGCTCATATCTTCCACTTTCAAATCAACGACTTAGATCTTCTCCTTTCAAATAAACGGTCACGATTTCCTTCGTGATTCGAGTTTCGGAGTTTTCAACTCTCAAACCTTAATTCCTTCATAATGACATATCTCCTGCCATGTGCCCTCCTCAAATCAATGACTCTAACTATTTCGGGATTTCAAACTTCGAAAATCTCAAATCTCAACTTTCACCTTCCCCCAATTTCTTTTATCTAAAGCTTGTGATCCACTTATGTGTGTCTTCCGAAGATCGACAGTTGTGATCCCTTCGGGTCTTCGGACTTCGTAAAACTCAACTCTCAACTTCCACTTTCCCTCGAAGTGTACAGATTTCTGTCGAGTGTCCTCTTGAATCAGACAGCTGAGATTTAATTTCGGTCTTTACCGGGAGTCCACAAATTTATGCCGCATGTCCTCTAGATCTGACGATCCAGATTCACTTCAGACTTCGAGTTTCGAAAGTTTCAAGTCTCAATTGAAACCCAAATGCATTTATCTGAATCTTTTGATCTGTTGCCACGTGTCACTCTGGATTTGATGGTCCAATTTTGCTTCAATTATTTCACCTCCTCCTTGTCCACAAACTTCCAGAGTTGTGGATATTGCACCACCTATCCTCCTTGATGATGGATAGTCCCAAATTACTTAAGTTTCAAGTCTCAATTGAAACCCAAATGCATTTATCTGAATCTTTTGATCTGTTGCCACGTGTCACTCTGGATTTGATGGTCCAATTTTGCTTCAATTATTTCACCTCCTCCTTGTCCACAAACTTCCAGAGTTGTGGATATTGCACCACCTATCCTCCTTGATGATGGATAGTCCCAAATTACTTTAGGACTTCGGGACTTTGATAGTTCGCTCTCCTATGTGCCTCAAGAGACTTAAAACTCGTACACCTTATCCAGATCCAATGGTCTAGAATGATCTCGCTCCCTCCTGGACAACTCTTGATTGATAATTCGTGAAGCCTTCAGAGCTTCACCCTCCTCTGAATATTTCACCTCACTATCTCTTCTGAGCTTGATCCCATTGAGGATTTTGATCTCCCATGCACTCCTTGCATTCCTGGGCTCTTGAAAAACTCATATTGAAGGATTTCTTTGGAAGAAATTATTCCCACACTCCTTGCACTCCTTTGTTCTGGTTCTTTGACACTTAGTCGCTCCTTGACATTGTGCACTCCTTTCACTTGGTATAAGTTCCCATTGTTCCTTTTGAACTCTTCTAAGTCAATTTAAGACTCTGTTGACACACTCTTTGCGTACGATGTGCACACCTTACATATGACTTTCAGAAGAGAAACAATTGAAACTTATCCAATTTCGTCACAAATTCATATGATCAATTCTAACAACCATACATAAACGAAAATGAACTAAATCACATATAGAACATATCATTCATTCCATCACACATCATAATGAACATTGTCCAAGGAATTGGAACAATTTTGTCTTCTCTATTCATTCATGAAATAAAGTTACATAGTATTACAGTTCTTCACTGTGTCTTTCTTCTACTCTACTACTCTCTTATACTCTGATCTCCCTAATCTCTTATCTCTTATCTCTTACAATACAAAAACAACAAAGCTATCTAAGGAGTGGCTCCTCGATCTCTTCTTCATCATGTATGCAACCTATCCTATCAGTTTATAATGGTTAACTACTTTTTCCTATTACAATAACTATCAGTTATAACCAAATAAGAGCTGGCATTCTATATATACAACTCCTTACAGTTGTATACGACTTTTACAAACAAGAAATATTTAAAAATGTTGTTTCCAAAATATCTCAACAACTTGTTTATTACCGAGTTAAATGTTGATTTGAAATTATTTCATGATGAGATGTTGTAACCTTGCCTCCACACTTGCGTCTTTGACTTTGAAGGCGATGCTCCTGCATCATTTCTTCATTTCAATATTAGCTATCATGGAATATTTGTTTATCATTTCTGTAGTTTTTCTATGCAATTCAAATTTATCCAAAGGATGAACATCATTTAGATAAATGGAGATGTTTTTTACTTTTTCCTTATCCTTTGTCTACATGACTACTATATTCAACCTCCCTTTCTCATAATCTATAACTGAGATCATTTTTGTCTAATATGCATCATGGTCATACACTTTAGGAATTATACTCTTCTTAATGCTTGCACCTGCCTTTATAATTTACATGAATTGTTGAACATGGTCTAATGACATTGATTGATCAATAGTTCTTGATTCTATTTCACTTTGAATTCCCAAACTTTTGATCTTTTCTGAATATGTTACCTCTACAGTCACAATATGGCCCTTTTTCTTTGGAATTATTTCCTCTATAAATTATGGATATTCTTCTTCTTCAAGTACTTCTAATTTCTTCTTTTTGGTTGATCCTTCTTCCCTTGTTTATGAATTCTTTGAGGTAGACTCTAAAGTTTTCCTATTGTATGTCTTCTCAAACTGATGTGGCATTCGTGTGATTGGGGACTTTTTTGTCTGATTAGGTGTTTTACCATGGATCTGTAGAATGTTTTGCACATATTTCCAACTGTCTTGATTTTCCAATAGCTCCATTTGCTCTCTTTTTTTATTTTGATAAGGACTCTTCCCATGTAAGATTCTTTTTGATGAAATTATGCCACGAGGGTCATAATTCCATGGTTCTCCCTGTTGTAATCCTAGAGATGAAATCATATTTGTTATCACCTGCATTGTTGATATAGTGTTGACAATAAAATGACCTACCTCCTTCTTCAATTTAAATGTTACCTTATATTTATTTGGCACAAAGTGAATTTCAACAATGTTCAATCTTTGCCTAAAATATTCAAGAGAAAAAATTCTTGGAGTCAAGAAAACATGCAAGCGAAAGGGAGAAAGTTGACAACCATAAACCATAATTTTGGTATAATGTTCAAATACCAATCTCCCACTCTTTTGTCTAGGATTAACTATAATAGTTTTTTTCACTCAGGAAATATTCTAGGAGGAACTGGATTGCATACGATTTGGTAGGATTTAGACATAAAATGATCATCATACTGTGGAAATTAATATATTCAAAGGTTTCTTCATAATTAGAGAAGTCCGGTGAGTAATTGAAGTTGGATTACAAACATCATCTTCAACCTTTATCCCTAGATGCGTAAAATGAAAGGCTTGTGTAAACAGAAAAAAGGTGAACCAGGTAAAAATGGTATCTAAAGCTTCTGAGAGATTCAAATTCAGATATTTGGTAGTGGATTTGATCTACTAAGAATTGGGCATGATTAAATTTAGTGATGGGTTTGCTTGAAATTGGGAAGATTTAAACCATAATCCCTAACACAAACTCATCAACTGTCAAATCATCGTTTTCCCCGATATCATAGAAATCGTAGAATTAATTTTCTGAGAAGTCTTGGGAAAGATATTTGATTAAATGACAATAGTATCACCTGCAACATCAATATTTGTACATAGATATGATTGTAATAAGGTAACCCTTTCTTTTGATTCCAATTCTTTGAAACATTTGGGTGCTACTAATTCATTTAGTGCTTCACTATCAATATTCAATGGCCATCTCACCGGCTCGTTAATAGTATGGGTGGTTAATTTAATGAGAATCGACCCAACTATGGAAATTATGGATCTCTTGGGTGCGATGTAATTCTTAGCGCACCAAACTACAAACTCTAGGAAATGATATAACTGGGGTAATAAAACTTTGGTGAGGTCGCATTCCCATGCATAATAATGGTCAACCAAATCCCTAGAACCCTGGTTTTCCTGGTGGTATAAATCAGTGGGATAAAAAAATAAGATAGGATAAAAAACATCCTTATATTTTTCTATAAGATCTTCCTCTACAATGTTTGCATATTTATTACTTTCTGTAGGTTGAGGTGACCACATTTTAGAAATGACAACATAAGTGATAAAAATGATTTATGTTTAGCCATGGAGGATGTTGATTGGTATAAGTATCGGACTGGAGTGATGATGGATAATTTCATAAGAATTCTTAGTCGGGCACTCAAACTCTTTACAAACTCAAAATGAAACAACTATTTGACCTTTACCCCTTTTTACGTCGAGCAATTCAATTGCTTAAATCGGTTTACATTAAATTGTCAACCAGGGAGCTCGTAATCTTGTGAGATGCTGGAAAAATATATGCAGGAGTAGGCAATTAACTCTAAGTTAAGAAAGTTGAACTAAAAAAGTCAAGAACGTGAATTAAATTTAGATGATCTTATGTTGTAGGTTGAGTTCTATGGTTTTTCAACTATCTCTTGGATTCTCGGGGTTAACAACATTCAGATCTATAATCTCTTGGATTCTCAGGGTTAACAACATTCTATGGTTTTTCATCTATCTCTTGGATTATAGTTATAACATATAATTGGTCCTCTTCCTTTGTTGAATATTCCTCTTCCATGACCTTTATGTAAACAAAGGTCACCTTAAATCAAAGGAGCATCATAGTCCCATACATACCTTCATCTCGATAATGGTAAAATTTCCACATCACTAAGTCTTTTAGGTACCAGGCCTACTTGGTGCACCTCATATTATTCAATAATTATTCCTTTTTTGAGAGATTTGGGATCAAAACAAAGGACGATTCAGGTAAAACTAGTCATTGATTGAGTGGAATGAGGAGGTGAGGAAGCAAGACAACCTTTATGTAAACAAGTTCATAAGTGCATGCTACATTTTTCTCCATGACACTCAGCCTCCTGGGATGTTTCATGAGTTTAAAAAGATATTTCATCTGAGAAAAGATACTAGATTAGGATATTGGTACCTGGATGAGTATCACACCATTATTAGAGTATATGGTTTTGAAAAAGAGACAAACAAGTTGCCAATTTTCCTAACTCCAAGAATATTTTCTTTGGAATACATCAGACAAATGATCATTTCAGTCACACAAATGATCATTTCAGAACAATTTCATTTTTCCCATCATATGAAGACCACCACTTTCAATATGCCTCAAGAGGTTGGCCCTTTCTTGGTAAATATTATAACTGCTCTAGCTATTATAGAAGAAATGCGATAAGAAAGGAAGTAAATGGGTGTATGACCCACATGGTGTGATTGCAGCGAGAAGACCCATGTACAAGCATCTTCCAAATCCTGTAGTGAAAAGAATTGTTAACCTAGATTCATGGGAATAAATTAAGAATATTCTAGAGGAAGAGGCCCAAAATCAAAATACCATTGAGTCAATGGACCAATCCAATGTAATTCAAAATCCTCAGAAACAAGAATTACAACTTCGAAAGAGGACATTTTCATACATGCATTCTGAAATGGATATTGATGATCAACTAAGTGAGAAGGTAAGAAAAAGGAATAAAGGTGATGAATAATTAGACTTAGAGGGGTTGTTAGTTGCGTTTACAGGAGCAGGGAAGGGTATATTGAAAAATAGACAAGGATCAAGTGAAGCTAGTTCAACCTCAAAGGGGTATGCTATCATTGTTGAGCATATCAGTTCAGATCTATTGTCAACACCAGAAGTTTCACAGATCTCTAGAGCTAAAGGAACCTTTGATAAGTAGCCCTCACTCTTTTCACAATATTTGGATATAAAGAGAAAAAATCAAGGGGTGAAAAAGGAAATTTAACCTCGGGCTTGGGGAGAAAACAAAACTCAAATAAAATTACTATATGTTGTGTCTTACCTCCAAGATATCAATTTGGTTGTACTAAATGTTGTGACCCTTATGATGTTTCTGGATAGGAAACTATTCCAAGGTATCCATTAGATTGATTGATTTGTTTTTGAGTAGATATGTTCTAAAACAAAGTATTTTTGTTGCTAATTTAGGCTTGTATCTTTAGTCTTTGAATATTTAAATATTTAATATTAGAAGACAAATCATTCTATGTTCCATAAAATTAAAACTTTAGAATATGAGAGCATAATTTGTTCAGATCTATTGTCAACACCAGAAGTTTCACAGATCTCTAGAGCTAAAGGAACCTTTGATAAGTAGCCCTCACTCTTTTCACAATATTTGGATATAAAGAGAAAAAATCAAGGGGTGAAAAAGGAAATTTAACCTCGGGCTTGGGGAGAAAACAAAACTCAAATAAAATTACTATATGTTGTGTCTTACCTCCAAGATATCAATTTGGTTGTACTAAATGTTGTGACCCTTATGATGTTTCTGGATAGGAAACTATTCCAAGGTATCCATTAGATTGATTGATTTGTTTTTGAGTAGATATGTTCTAAAACAAAGTATTTTTGTTGCTAATTTAGGCTTGTATCTTTAGTCTTTGAATATTTAAATATTTAATATTAGAAGACAAATCATTCTATGTTCCATAAAATTAAAACTTTAGAATATGAGAGCATAATTTAGAGAAAACAAACTGAAAATTAAAATACTTTATCCTCTGATAAATATTACTTAACTTTCAACAAGAATAAGTGATGTTTGATTATGTATCTTAAACCAAAATATGATTTGAACAAAAGAATACTTCTTTTTGTTTCAAAAAGGAATAATAAAATGTAAGCACGAGTCTTCTTTATACATACAGTATATTTGAAGAAATATGAAATTTTTAAAGATACCTTTGTAGAGTTATGATGGTATTTGTTGTACTAAGTCATCACACTCATGGCGGTAGATACATTTAAGAAGAATTTAAGAACATGAAAATAACACAAGAGATAGATCACATAATCTGAAAAATAAAAGTTTGAATCTTCAAAACTTGTAGAATTTTTATTAAAGCTTAATCTCGGGCCAAAAAGCTCCCTTTACATTGAGTTCTCATGAACATTTATACAAGTTAGGTTGAAACCAAAAATGGTTATTCGATCCTATTTATTAGAATATTGAGATACAATAAAATATTTGACTCCTTGAAAATAGGATAGTTGGAGGAGTCAAATGTTAATTGTCTTCATCTTCTTTGGTTAGTCATCCTGCCAACAACTACAGGAGGAGATTCCAAGTCGCATCCGAAGGATAATTGAATGGTTTCATTTGCTTGAATGAAATATCCAATTTAGTGTATATTTATTATGTAGGGGCATGTGAAAATAAATTATTTGTCTTCCATAAAAGATAGAATTCATTTATGAGTAGGTCAACAATGGTTTGAGCTCTTAGAGTATTGGCAATATTTTGAAACTTATCATATTTTCCCCTAGCAACAAACAAGGTTTTTTGGTAGTTTTCATATGACAATAACTTGTCAGCTTTATCCCAAGATGAAGGTAACCCCATCTTCACTAAATTTTCAAATTTGTCAGAAAAATATTCCACATTTCTTTTCAATGTTATACATTCATTTGGAGCTTGTTGTATTAGATTCCTCTTTGTGAAAATTCTTTCAGTTTCCATCACCATTGTTCTATCATTAGCACCTTTGCTTGATAATATATGTCTAGAATTGGAATTTAGGAACTTTATGATTTGAGTGGCAACTTGTGGTCTTGTTCCTAATTCATGAAATGATTTATGGATTACATAGTATGCTTCATCTATCAACAACATTTCAACATTTCATCCCATATGAGAGGCTTATCTCCTATCAAATATGGTTTACCTTACATTTTAGTCTTCATATATTCCATCGGAGTTAACATCTTATCCTTCAAGTTCTAATATTCTGCAATAACTTTGTCTTTATCTTTGATTTCCTCTTTCTTCTTTGAGATTGTTTTCTTTAATCTTTCAATTTCAACACGTTTCAGGTTCATATATGATAATTCCCTTGATAGTCTAGCTGTTGAATCTGTTGTCTCTATTTATTCAACCAAAGAAGATCCTCCTTTTAATCTTTCAATATGATTTTCATACATTTTCATATGTTCTCCCATCTCAACCATTTTATTCGCGTGTTGATCTTTTTCTACCTGGATCGCTTGTAGTTCTTGGGTATGTGCATGGTCAATTCCTAGGATATTAAGCTTTTGCTTCAAAACTTGGATTTCTTTGTCCTTTTTTTTATCAGTGCTCTAATGGATGCCTCATCTTTTGGATTAGATCTAAGTTCTATTATCCATTGTTCTGGTTCCTCCACTCTTATATGTCTAGTCCTGGAATCCAACTTTTCATTCTTTAACTGAGTCATTATCTTATCATTTATAGCTTGGAGTTTCTTCATTCCAAGATAGCTATCATGGCATCTTATTTTATCATTTCCACAGTTTATATGTGCAATTCAAATTTATCCAAAGGATTACCAACATTTAGATCAATGGAGATGTTTGTTACTTTCTTATGCTCCTTTGGCTCCATGATTTCTATATTCAACCTCCATTTCTCACAATCTACAACTGAGATCATTCTCGTCTGATATGAATCGTGTTCATAGAATTTAGGAATTATACTCTTCTTAATGCTTGCAAATGCCTTTTTAAATTCCAGGAACTGCTGAAATTGGTCTAATGGCTTTGATTGAACAATAGCTCTTGATTCTGTTTCACTTTGACTTCACACACTTTTGAGATTTTTTGAAGATGTTACCTCTATAATCACAACATGGCCCTTTTTCTTTGGCATTAATTCTTCTGGAAATTCTGGATCTTCTTCTTTTTCAAGTACTTCTAATTTATGTTTTTTGGTTGATCCTTCTTCCCATGTTTCTGAATTCTTTGAGGTAGACTCTGAAGTTTTCCTTTTGTATGTCTTCTCAAACTATTGTGGCATTTGTGTGATTGGGGACTTTGTTGACTGATCATATGCTTTACCATGGATCTATAGAATTTTTTGCACATCTTTCCAAATATCATAATTTTCCAATAGCTCTAGTTTCTCTTTTTGTTGATGTTGATAAGGAGTCTACCCATGTGAGATTCTTTTTGATGAAATTATGCCATGAGGATCATAATTCCATGGTTCTCCCTATTGTAATCCCATAGCTAAAAGCATATTTGTTATCACCTGCAATATTGATATGGTGTTGACAATAAAAGAAACTGCCTCCTTCTTCAATTTAAAAGTTACCTTAGATTTATTTGGCACAAAGTGAATTTCATGATAGTTCAATCTTTGCCTAACATATTCAAGAGAAAAAATCCTTGGAGTCAAGAAAACAAGCAAGCAAAAGGGAGAAAGTTGACAACCATAAACCCTAATTTTGGTATAATGTTCAAAGATATACCTGTCTCCCAGTCTTTTTTCTGGGCTTAACTATAATAGTTTTTTTCACTCAGGAAATATTCTAGGAGGAACTTGATTTTGTATGATTCAGTAGGATTTATACATAAACTGATCAACATACTATGGAAATTCAACATTCAAATGTTTCTTCATAATCATAGATATCCAATGAGTCATTGAATTTGGGTTAGCAAGATCATCTTCAACCTTTATCCCTAGATGCATAAAATGAAAGACTTGTGTAAATAGAAAAAGGTGAACCACGTAAGACTAGTATTTGAAGCTTCTGAGATATTCAAATTTAGAAAGTTGGTAATGGATTTGATCTGCTAAAAATTGGGCATAATTAAATTTAGTGATGGGTTTGGTTAAAATTGGCAAATTGAAACCATAACCCCTAACATAAAATCATCAACTGTCAAATCATCGTTTTTCCCCAATATCATAGAAATCATAGAAATAATTTTATGAGAAGTCTTAAGAAAGATATTTGGTTGAATGACAAAATTATCACCTAGAACATCAATATTTGTATAGAGATATGATTCTAACAAGGTAACCCTTTCTTTTGATTCTAATTCTCTGAAACATTTGGTTGCTACTAATTCATTTTGTGTTTCACTATCGGGATTCAATGGCCATCTCATCATCTCGTTAATAGTCTAGGTGGTTAATTCAATGAGAACCGACCCAGTTGTGGAAATTATATCTCTGTTGGATGGGACATAATTCTTAGGGAAAAAAACTACATACTCTGGGAAATGATATACCCGGGGTACTAAAAATTTGGCGAGGTCAGATCCCCATGCATAATAATGGTCAACCAAATCCCTAAAACCCTGGTTTTGCTGCTGGTATAACTCAGAAGGATAAAAATACAAGACAAGATCGAAAACTATAAGATCCTAGCTAACAGAATCTAAAACTTAATAATTAAATTTTTACTTAACATTGATATTTTTCTACTTCTTTTACGGTTATATATTCAACAAGTTAACAAACTAACCATTCATGGTTCAACAAATTATAATTGAGCACCTGAAATACAAATCATATATATAAAACAAAATAAACAGCTTAGTAAAATAGTGAACCCTTATAACTATAATGACATAAACCTCTCAGTGACGTTAATTTCCCATCTTCGTCTGTCCTCGTTGCTCTGCCCAAACTCTGACCAAGCTGCTCTACCCAAACTCTGCCCAAAACCGAATCTTTCCTCCCTGCCAGC
>CBVK0100527831.1:0-11769 GCA_900067695.1 Picea abies | reverse complement strand
GAACAGTCACAAGAGCCGAGGAGTCTCTCTTGTCTTATAAAAGAGAACTCATAATATGTAAAGAGGGACTTTTTTCCATTGTATATATTGACAATACTTCTATTTTTTAATATACAAAGAGTAGAAGGCATGTTTGAAGTCATAATTGTGTCAGATTCTTGTGAGACTACTCTACATATGTGTTTGTTGTTTAAGATTTTTTAGTGCTAATCATATCGACTATTTGTGTGCTTAGTATTTAGAATTCTTATGTTGTGATTTCTAATGAGTACAAGGATGATGTTACAGGTCACATCTTCAACTACTTGAGATTATATTTGAAATATTATTGTCTTAACGTATCCTTAATTTCTATGAACTATTTTTGTTATCAGAATACAACTTTAAATTGTGCTCATCTATTATTTTTTCTCCCGCATGATAGGTTAGAAGTAGTTAGGTTCGATTAGTTTGGTTTCAATTAGATTAGATTAGATTTAGAATTAATTAGAACTCTTTGGGGGGGGATTCATTGTCTTTCCCCTTTTTCTTATTTTAATTCATAGTGGCAACCAGTCCCATATATCTAGGGCTATAGGCAATGAAATTAGGACCAGGATATCTTTCCAGAAAGCTAGAAGAGAGAAGAATAGATATAAAAACAAATATTGACAAATTGAAGGTGGAAATTCTCAGAAAAAGCAAAACATATAAGAGGCCCAAATTTAATTGAAGAACAGGTTGTGCAATGTTCAAACAATCGCAACTCGAGCCCCATAAGTTTAAATTGGATCTACAAGAGCATGACAGAAGGCTGAAATAGAGGAGGAGAAGACTGGATGATCTTATTCAGTAGACTAACACTAGAAATTCCCAGAATAACTTGAGGAACAAAATACAACATCAAGGGAAGAGTTAATTATATTTGTAAATGAATATCATTTATGAACCGGTTGAGGGTGAGAATAACCACTCAAGAGTCTCTTCAGATTTTATTTGCAAATCCCTCATATTCAATTTTGAAAATGTAAAGAAATTCAAAATGTAAAAAGACAAAACAAAGGGGAAAAGAAATGAATAGTCACAAGAGTTGAGGAGTCTCTCTTGTCTTATAAAAGAGAACTCATAATATGTAAAGAAGGACTTTTTCCCATTGTATAGACTGCTAATACTTATATTTTTTAATATAAAAATAGTAGAAGGCGTGTTTGAAGTCGTAATTGTGTCAAATGCTTGTGAGACTACTCTACACATGTATTTGTTTTTTAAGTTTTCTAAGTGCTAATCATATGGACTATTTTTTTTCTTAGTATTTAAAATTATTATGTTGTGATTTCTAAAAGGATGATGTTACAGGTCTCCTCTTCAACTACTTGAGATGATATTTGAAATATTATTGTCTTAACATATTCTTAACTGCTATGAACTAGTTTTGATATCATAATACCACTTTAAAGTGTGATCATCTATTATTTTTTATCCTGCAGGTTAGGATTGAAGTAGTTAGGTTAGATTAGTTTGTTTTCAGTTAGATTCGATTTAGAATTAATTAGAAATCTTTGGGGGACAATTCATTGTCTTTTCCCTTTTTCTTCTTTTAATTCTTAGTGGCAACCAGGCCCACATACTAGTCAAAAATGCTACACCAAACGAGAGTAGATCTAATTGGGACCTACCTTCGGGTGTTCTCCCTTACCTACTTGACAGGCCATTTGGACCCGTCAACAGAAATGGCGCTAGAAGGAGGTCTAGATGAAAATTTGAGGTTATGGAGTCATTTTTGTTAATTTTTTTAATTTACTAATGTCTCCATCCCACATCCCTTTATGGAGATGTTTTTTTGCAACTGTACCTCTCAAACCTCCTAGAAATATTTTACATTTCTTGTCGCAAATTAAATTTGATGGTGAGGGAGAGACGATTGCATCTGAACATGCTTTTAAATTCTGGAAAATTTGATTTTCTCACAATATTACTAATGGAAGTGTCATTTGCAAGTTGTTCACTCTCACTCTCATGAGTCAGGTCAAGAGCTAGTGTGAGACTTTGTCGACTACCTCTATTCACACATGGGAGTAGTTTATGCATCAATTTTGGCATGCTTTTGAGAATTCTAATTATGATGATTTGTGTGCATAGATATCAAAGCTTAGGAAGAATAAAGATGAATCTATTGAAGATTTTGTTATCATTTTACTCATCGTAGTTATAGATTTCCTTTGTATGATAGGCCCTCTACCAATGATTTGATTTTTTGTTTAGTTTCTCTTACTAATGAAACATATGAGTCAATGGATGAAGAACCTAAATCATGTTTTAATGTTCCTTTACATGTTGATTTGGATTTAAATGAAAATTTTGAAAATGCTAATGGTTTTTTTGGACTCCATATGTCTGGATATTTCTTTACTATGGGGGATATAAATTATAGAATGAATTCTTCGAGAGAGAAGAATATGTATCATCTCACCACTCCATCCCCCCTTTCTTTCCTTCTGTCAAAAAAGAGACCTATTGTGTTGTAAATTCAAGTTCACATTTTTATGTAGTTGACCAAGAGAAGGGTTTTCTTGTTTATAATGAGACACTTCGGGTCACACCGATGGTTATGTCAGGTTCTCATTATCCTACCTCATATTTTCCACCACAAGAAATAGAGAAGGAAGTTGTGGAGAAAGACATGAATGTTAATCATTTTGTTAAGGAAGAAAATATGGGCACTCATGACATGAATTCTTCCTCACCCATGGATATTTTGGAATTAGTTTATTTGAATTTGAATTTTTATGTTGTTATTAATTATCCTAGTCTAACTGAGATAGATCAAGAATATTTTCCTATAGTCGTTGGATTATTTAGTGAAACTTCTTTCTCTTAAATTTCTTGTGATTTTCTCCTCTCTTCTAACCACGAGTATGTTACAAAATATTATCCAGATTCTCATATTTTGTAGAAGAAAAAAAACCATGTTGATCACTTCACTTCAACATAATAAATTAACATACAAACCATAACACTTTTAACACAACAATCTACTCTTTGCTTGAAAGAGTAAAACCATGTTGAGGAAGAACGTGTTGATTAAGAAACCATTCATAATGTGGAGCCTACAAATTCACAATCAATCACCAATGTTTTTAAGGAGGAGGAAGCCACCCATTGTCCTATTCAAATAAACTCAATGGGGGCGACCCCTTTTGAAGTACTTGATGATGGTAACGTGCATACAAAGAATAGAGATGATAATTCCTCTTCCCATGAACTTAGTACAAGTACGCTTTATCAGCCTTTTTCATGGGATGAAGGAAATGTTGCAGCAAATTTATATCAAACGATGTCTTCTTCTTTTTCATATTCATTTTTTATTAGTAAAGAATCTTCTTTTCAAGTGGACCTTTAGTTGAGATTGTTGATGTTAGTGGCTTCAACCATAATTTGTCTTGAAGATATTTCTTATACCATGGTTTGTACTATCCCATGTATATCATTTGATCTCACTAGTCTACCTCAAGTTGATGATTGCTTGAAGTATGAGTCCAGGGAGGCTTTCCAAGACAATGAGGCACTTCGTTCTACACAGATGGTAATGCCAGACCCTCTTTATTTTGGTTTGTCTTCAGGGATCAACAAGTATATAAACACAAAGATTCTCTCATCGAATACACTTTACACAAATTTTTTGCATGGTTCTGTTGATGTTTGAATCGGTTAAGATCGAAACAACAACCTCACAAGGATATAAATCCCCCTACATTTTTATATAGGTGGTACTCCTCTGTATATTCTTAAAATATTTATCTTTGAATATATTGGGACAATATCATGAAAAATAAGAGAATGTTAGATAGAAAACTCCAAATCTTTATGAATCAAATAAATATTAAAATATTGTTGACTAAAAAATAATATACATACATCAAAGAATTATTGAGAAAGGGACTAGGAATATTCACTCATAAAATATAATGTTTGCATAAATAGTACACAAAAATAACAATTACAGAAAATATAAATCTCACATCCATCGTAGAATTCAATTATTTTCGATCACATTCAAATAAGGAAAGATAAAGGCCCACATATGAGAGAACTTTAAAAGAGTCTTTTCATTGAAAGCAAAATAGAATATGATAGGAAAATTTTAAATAGTCAATGCTCAAAACTTAGATTTTGAAATATATTATTAAATTTCATCCCCGAAGTAGTTCTTTGGGATTTTTCAAAAAATTAGTAGTCTTTGATAGTCTTAAAAATTAAAATGTGTTTGTCCAAATTTGGACTAGGATTGGCTCTCATGGACCATAAAATAAAGATAAGAATAGGAACATGGATAGACCTGTGTTGTGCTACTTATATGTGTAATATAATGCACTCATTAATTATCAATCTTGGATTCGTAATCAACAGAGTTACAAGACACCAGTAAGGAAGGTAATTATAATGTCACGAGTATAGAACTATTCTAGATTATGCATGCTGGAAACAAAACAAAAGATGAGGAGTATAATAGGGTAGTGGGTATGTCAATTTAGAGGCTCAACAACCTGAAAGGAATGCAAAGAGAAAAAATCAGAAAATCGGTTATGTTTTTCTTGGGACAGATAAACACAATTGGATGACTTATAAATAGGAAGAGAAAAGGATTGAGAAGAATGTGATATGTATTACTCATTGTGATGGAATCTCCTTTCCCTTATTTTTTGGCCGGTGTTTCTCTTATATTCTCCTTGATGGAAGTTTCATGATCAGTACCACCTGCTTTTGTTTGACCATCTTCAGTAATTTTGATTAAAACTAACTTTAACCAATTCTAGATATATTTGTGCATAGAAACAACGATTATCTCTTGTCTAACGCTTATGTCAAATAACTACTTTTAGATTATCTTAAATCAATTGAAAGCTGTTGTAATGTAACTTTAATGTCTTCATTTTTATTTACATATTCCACAAGCCAACTTTCAATTTCTTACTATGTATACTCAGTCATGCTATTGAATTTCTTTGTTGATACGCCCTTTAGTATTTCTTCATGCTTCTCGAATTGTTCCCTTGTCATATGAATATAATTTGAAATAAATTTAGGATCTTGTACTTCACCAATAGTTCATACAAGGTCTAACTCAACCAACTTCAAATAGGCTTCACCCTTTTTAACACTTAGAATATCAAGGTCGTCTAATTTAAGGTTTTAATTCTCTTCATCCAACATGCTTTTAATTGTTTGACACTTGTCAGGGATGGAAAATATTCTTCCTTTCTCTTGAGTTCATTCATACATGAAATTTTTAGAACAAATGTCATTACAACATCTTTATAGAAACCTTCATCATTTTTCAGGTCATCTTGTAGATATTCTCTAAATTTTTGAATCTTGGAACCCAAAGAGACAAAGATACTTGCTAAATCCCATGTCTCTAATATGAGATACATTCTCTTCTTTATATCTTCTCCAATATAACGCTTTACTGCAACAAGTAGACTTGATGTTCCTTTCAACCTTAAACTTGATTATGGGGTTTTATCAAAGCTTTTCCAAGGTTGGCTTGTTGAAACTAGAGTAGAAAATATAGGGGGTGGGATTATAGTAGACTCTAACTCATTAACCCTTTCTTTAAGCATGATATTTCAGGCTTCCATATCATCAAACAATATTTCTAAAGCATCTCCCATAGATCTGTGAATTCTGGCAATTCTGGAAGGAGGTACACCGCTGAGATCTAACTCGAAACAAGATTTTCCTTGGATTCTTTTATTTTTTGAATTAAATCTTTCAAAAGTTAATTTTTTGGAACTTTTATCAAATAAAGTATTTTTTACAGTGAATGATTCCTCCTCTAAAAGTACTTCTTCCTGAATTCCAATTTTGGCTGCAACTTCCTTACTTTCTTGCAATCTTTGTTCATCATCAAGAAGTTGTGTATTCTCGATGTCAATGTCTAGGTCCATATCCTCAAGAATAATCTCATTCTCAAGTACATGTTTTTCTACCTCTTGTTGAGAATTTTCTCTTTTTATTTTAACTTGGAATTTATGAGACCACTCCAACCTTCCCTTCGGAGGGTTCTTGTCGCCTCCGTCACCAGAATTATTAGTTGAAGATTTATTTTGCCCTGGTGTTGTTGACTGAAAAATTTGCTTGGGTGGGTTGCTTTTCTGTGAAACATTGGGAGAATGAGTGCTTCTTTCATTTGTCACTCTTCCCCTCTTCTTATGTTGATCTGTTGTACTAACAATAGTCTCATTATCATTTTTTTTCCTTTGAACAATTGGTGTTGGTGGGTCATGACTATCACCCTCCTCTTATCCAAATAAAAATGTGTTAGCAAGTGAAATGCTAAATCGGAGATATTGCATGTGGTTCATAAAAAGACGATATTGGGGTCAAAACCCTTGATCTATTTTACACATTTTTAACTATATTGGTCCAATTGTACTGCAAATTCATCAATTTTAGAAATGTCTCTTAGTAAAATTTCCCCAATTCTCCATGGTAATGGAATGAATTGTCTCTTCCTTTTCTCGTAGAAGAAATGTACCCAAAACCTGTATCGTCTGGTAACCTCTATGGAAAACATTCTATCTGGAACATAATAAGGAAGATAAAGGGAGTTTTTGTGAGAATAGTAGATTCTTACCACACCATAATGTTCCATGTTTTCAATATTCCCCTTTTTATCCAAGAAGGTTGATGCTTCCAAGGACAGTCTAGATGTATTCACTCTTAAGATAAGTTTCTTGAAAGAAGATGCAAATGCATTGTAAACTTCGTACAAATGGTAAATGGCTTTTTGTTTGCATAAGGTCTGATACCACATTGATACTGGATCAATTTTACAGTCAACTTGTTTTCTGATATTCAAACCCTTAAATACATGACAATAAGTGATAGCCAATATCAAATAATAAGACATAAAATATCTTATTTTTCTTGAATTTCGACAATTGTGAAGAGATTTATCAAGAAATAATCTTCGCCAAATCAAATATTTTTTTTTCATGAACTATGAAATACAAAATGTAAAGAGCCAGTTGAGGTGTTGTTGGTGCGGATTCTTGACCTATAACTCTGGTGAAAATCCATCTTATCTCTCTATAAGGATTTTTAAGTAAATTGACCTGAATTTTTAATATATCCTCCAGCATTGTTGTAGGATCTTCGATATATTCATGTAGGAGTTCTAATTCATTATCTCTTTTCTTCAAGAAGCTTCTTGATTTGTCTCCTTTGAACGTGATTTTTGGCTCTGGAAGATTCAACATTCTTTTGAAAACTAGCGGTGATAAAGAAACGGGACATATTCCTTAAAGTTGAATCGTCCTCCTATTTTGATCAAATTTGTCAATACACCAGGAAACTATTTCTCTAGAATCAAAGACATCGGGTACACTTCTAACTAAGACAATTCCTGATTTCCAAACTTTGTTTTCATTTCTTTTTGGCAAAGGCAGTGATGATTAATACCAATATGATCTCAACCACTAAAACCTTTGGTCCTCTTGCCCAAACAAGTTTAGAGTATCTCCACGGAATTGTTCTCTTCTTCTCATAGTCATTTTGACGAAGTTGGTGGACTCTTGTATAGTGCTTTAGGACGTCAATTTCAAAGTAAATTATTTTTCGACAATATAAATCAAATCTCTTTGTTTTATGGAAGGATTAATATGAATTAAATGGAGAATTACTTCGAGAAGTCTACCATTAATAACGACCTTTTCAATATTTAATTATCTACTATCCTCTGTAAAATTAGCATTAAATATGTATTGGTGAAAGTGGCAATATAAAACATGTATTGCAACGAAGGATTGGACTTGGAGATCAAGAGATAGTAGGACTACAATGAACCCACAGTAGAAACTGAAAAAAAAATTGATTAAGTAGAGAACTTTATCGATCAGACATAAAAAGAAGAAGATTAAGTGTCGAACTATCAAGCAAGTTAAGAGCATATCCCGAAAATGAATACGTATTAAGATCAGTCAATCAGACTTGTAGTCACAACAAACAAATGAATCAGAGAAGTGTTTCAAACCCACGGTGAAAAAAGAACTCGAAAATATTCTAAGTGTAGTGCAATATGAGGGTCGGGGGACATAAAGTGCACTCTGGTGATGGCGGAGGAGTGGAATTGACTGAGAAAAATAAGACCAACCTGCAGACCCATTGTTCCATGAAGATATTAAGAAAAATACTAACTATTTGTGCAATTTGTATATGGCAGAGAATACAAGTGTGTTTTGATTAAGGCAAAACTTGATGGAAATGGGCCATGAGCCCGCCATAAAGCAATAATATTTCTAAGTAAAAGAAAAGACAAAAGGGTAAAAGTATTAACCTATATACAATTCAACAGGTTCTCATTTGGTATGTTACTTTCCCACGAACTCTATCATGTCCCCATTTTTGGATTCCCTTTCTATGTGGTTAGAGTGGATTTTTGGAGCTTGTATTAGCCAGGTCAGGAGAGTGAGACTATGTCAACAGTCAGCTCAGAGGGATTTGGAGGATTTTTATGGGGCCCACTTAGTTTATTTTCCATATTTCATCATCAAGATCATTTTTTCACAGTTTTTCCTTGGTTTCGGGGCATTCCGATGATTCTCGTAAAACAGGGTTATGATTGGGCATAATTTAATTATTTGCACTAAAAGTAGCATTTTGAGTTTATTACTTGGAGAAACACCTTAGTGTAATATATCGTTGGAACCAAGATGAAAACATCTATAGGATGGGATGATGATAAGTAACATTTAGTGGTCGAAGAAGCCATAAAGGTGAATTAATCACTTTTCGGAGTTAAAAAGGTGAATTAATAATTAATGTGAGAAATAACCTTAGAAAGTCACTTAAATAATTTAAGTGAATGGAAGAAAATAAAAAGTGGGTCTATAAAAGGGGATGAGAGCTCATTCTCTCATTATGTTGATTGATATTTTGATATTTGGCCTCTTCGCTTGGAGAGCTCTTGGAGCTTAGGCTTTTTAGGGTTTTACGGAGAAAACCCCAACATTAGTTTGGGTGGTGGAACCATCCACCCTATCTGGTCATTTTGGGAGAGAATCACTCATATTTTCTCACTAAGATTCATTTCCGGAGTAGAACATCATTTCCGATTCATATTTTGTGTAGCCATTTTGGTTGGATTGATTTTTATATGACCAGGGCGAAATATTGCTTGTAGGGGTGCATCTAGTAGTGGATAGCTTCATATTTCAGGGTTGTATCAGTTTCTACTTGTTGGGACCGGTTTGTATACATCTTGGGCGAGTTTTGGCATGGATTTGAGGTTATTTCTCCCTTGGATCGAGTTGATATTCAACAGGGCGAATTTTCTATAGCTAGGGCACATTTCTCTCCATTGGAACTACTATTTCATATGGGAGATTCATCCTTTGGGTAGCCATCATTGAGGTTACTTTGTAGAAGATTATTGTTGTTGATTTCTATTGTATTGGAGCCATTTCAGTCATAGAAAACAATATCCATATCATTGTATGCAAATCTGGGAATTGTCTTGGCATTGAACACTTATATTATATAAATAAGTCAAGGATTGGAGGTATTTTTCTATTATTGTTGCAATCTCTTTTAGGTATTTCTTGTCATATGTCTATCATGTATTTCCTTGTCATTTCATGATATTTTGCACACTTAACAATTCTGAAACACATTAAAACAAAATCTACAGCATTAGCATGCAAAGTGTTTGACAAAACACTTCAACCAACCAGTTGCAAATAAACATAACAACAAGCATAAATTCAAAACAGCCACTCATTTGGAAGGGATTTAGGTGTTGCATATGATGTGTTTGGCATAATATTCAACCCTTAAACTTGAGTTAATTGGGATAGAAAGCATCAAAGTGATTTCAAGGGAGTTGGGAACTTGTATGCCAAGTGTTTGATGAAATTCCCCAACCAACTAAATCAGATTTTAGCATAGATTGTATAGTGGAGTATTACAAACTCCCTCCATCAATTATATTTTAGTCATGGTATATTTTATGTTAGAATTGAAGCAAGGTTGGAGGAATCTTATTCAACTATTGTTCCCATGATTTATTATCATCACATATATAATAAGGTGGATAAAGTTTTTCATGTTTTAATTTTTCCTACTTTTACTCTATCTTTATTCCAAGCTCTATCACTAATATTTTGTTATGAACATATGTTTGTAGGCTTGGAATTACATGGATGGATACATTGGCATTATGACTTTACATAGTTCATTATTTTCAGTCATTGTAGTGTAGGATAGGAGTAGGGTAGAATAGACTAGTGTCTTTATTTTGCATAGTTTAGCTTTTCTTTCTAGTTTTCAATAAATTTTCTATTTGTCTTTTCTTTAATGTTGGCTAAACGGTACAGGAAATTTTCATCAAAGGAGAAAAGAATTAGAAGGCTTTCCCACTAATTTTTCCCTTGAATGAATTTTTGTTTAATTTGATTTTGATATGGGAAAAATCGCTTTATTTCATTCTCAAAAAATCCATATGTGTTGTGATAATTTTCATATCACTAATTCTATGCATGTTCACCATGCCAAATCTTTTTCAAGTGTTTTGTCATCTTTGAAGTGGGTTTTTTTAACAAAAGAATACTATTCAGTTCCTCTTGTGGTGATCATGGACAATCAGATTTGTCCCATATTCATATCTACATAATTTTAATTGGAAAATTTTGCTTGATTGAGATTTTTTTGAGTTTTGGGCTTGTTGTCCCATACACGGTGAATAGAAATATTGATCGTTAATTGTATGCCCATTTGAAATTCAAGTCACTCCAATCCTTTGTAATTTATTTGGATGATTATTTTTTTGGTTTGGAGTTATCCAAATGGTTTCTTTCCCGTTGATTGTTTTCTTTGGTTACTTTAAACCAACATGGTTTTATGTATAAACTTTTCTTAGCATAGTGAGCTTATTTGATCTTTCATTTTAAGTTATTTCCTTTTGGCACTTCTAGTTTAATTTTTGGCTTTTGGCTAAGCATATCTTTTTCACCATTTAGTCATTCTTTCAAGGAAGAGTTTGTATTTTACCTTGCAACTTACTAAATCCAAGTTTCCTCTTATACACAACAGAGAGAGATATTTTTCAGGCTACCTGGAAATATGTTTTGACATTGTGGACAATGCTATTCTATAAATTTTTCTGTTGAAATCTCATTCGGAAATTTCTTGGAATCAATCATTTCATTTACTAATATTAGTGGTTGATTGAAAATTTAATCCTAGTCCCATCAATTATGAGAACTCCAGACCTAATATTCTCTTGGAAAGTATCTTTCTATCATTTGGATTTGTTGATTTTAAGCCACTCATTATGGTTACATTCTTGAGTAATCTAATTTTTATCATAGCTTAGTACACATGTGTCTCAATGTTGAAGCCACTCAAATTCTTGGGAGTTGTTAATACCTTGATGGAAAATGTCAATGCAACTTCTAAGTTTCTAAATTCAAACTTTCAACATTTATTTTCATCTTAGCCATGATAATAAGTTTAAAGATGTGAATTTCTTGTAAGTTGCAACTCGTCAATTTATTGGGCTCACACTCTTTAACATTCCTTGAACCCAAAAAATATGTTTATTCATAACTTGGAATGATAAGCATATTTGGGTTAGTCTGGACTATATTTTATCTTATCCATCTTGCTCATGATATTGTTAATTTTCTTTTATGGATTATATGTCTCATTCTTTTGAACGGAAAACCTATCTAGTAGAGAGAAAAGCTACTCACTCTTCTTTGTCATTTTATTTTCTCCATATATTGTGTC
>CBVK0100527830.1:0-11769 GCA_900067695.1 Picea abies | reverse complement strand
TTTGGTCCTTTCTTTTCCCCTTTTTTTTTTTTTTTTTTCAGAGAAAATTGCACATTATATTTATAATAATATAATCCTTTTTATAAAGTTGGTCGAAAACATACATCAGCAGTTCTGATTTTTAAAAGAAAAAATAAAAAAGAGTTGGCAGGATCTAAGTCCTCCTTGTTCCTAACCGTTCATACAATTTTAGAAAAAAACTTCAACAGACTAGACACTTCCAGTTCTATAATGCGAGCAAGCTAGTGGAGAGATTCCCATCAGTAGGCCCAAAAAAGAAAAGAAAACAGAAGTGACTCATAGCAGTCATTACAAATTTAAATGAAGTATTGGGCCCTCATGACCTTCAAGCCAATGATTATATGCAATATGTCCCCGGGACGTGTAAAGAGCCTTCTTTGAAAGACTGTCAGCCTCCTTATTTCTTTCTCTGTAAATATGTGGAAATGTAACAGACCTGAAGAAAGGAATAAGCGCGTAGATTTTGTCTTTCCATCCATCAAGATTAGCCACATTTATCAATCCATTACCATTTAGCCAATCGATGATGATCTTGGAATCCCCCATAATATGCAAGTCGTGAATACAAATTCTTGTGGCAAGAATTAAAGTCGCATATGCTCTCATAAGCTCTGCCCTAGTATTTGTTCCCCTTACATAGTTTAGTGTCCACCTGTACTTTGAGAGATCATCTATCTTAAGAACTCCTCTAGATCCACATAGATTGCCAAGTTGTTGAGCAGCACCATCAAACCAGGCATGGGATTTATCTACATGAAGGATAGTAGGTAAAAGCCTTGGAGGTGGATCATGATGCTTTATGCACATAGAGCCCACAGAGCCTAAAGCAAGGTAAATGATTCTCTCCATGATGGGGGTTTGTCCTCAAAGATTGTCTTATTCCTATCCTTCCAATTATACCAACAAATGTGTGCAGGGAGAGATTTTATAAAGTTATTCTGTAAAGCCCAATTTTGGAAACCGTGATTTACTGTATTACCATTCCATCCATTAGAAAGATTTAGAGCAATTTTAACTCTCTCCCATACTGAAGCAATGAATGAACAACTAACAAAGAGATGCTTGTTGGATTCTCCTTTGTCTTTACACAAGAAACATAAACCAGGACCACACCACCCTCTTTTCTGCATTTTTTTCTAGGTTAGTATTTTGTTTTCCACTAAGAGCCAGCAAAAAAGTTTTAGTTTCAAGGGGCATTCCCATTTCCATAAACCCTTTCTCCACCCCCCTACATTATATCTCCATAATTTGTTTGAAAGAGCATCGTAAACATTCTTAATTGTGATATGACCAAAATTATCACCTCCTATCCAAATAAGCACATCCCTCCTCTCAGTTAGGACAATACCTGAGTCAAGTAAGAGCCTTTTGTAACTCTCCCATTCTAAAGAAAGATCCTCCAACAATCCCAACTCAGTACTGCTAAACCAGTTATGACCCACAAACCACTTGTAGTGGGCCGGCTCGCCTGGTATAAGAAAAATATATGCTTTCTATTTAGTTCTAGTACCAGTTCCAAAGAAAGAAAGGAAGACTGTCCCATACCAAGAATAGCATCTCTCCTGATAATAATAGAATGCCCCGAACCTGGCTTCCAGAACAGCCAATGAAGAATGACTAGTAGAGTATTTAAAATGTTTTTCCACCTTCTTCATTAGTTCTTTCAACTCTACATGGATACCTAGGCAGACCTCCACTTGGTGGTTCGCTAGCATGGTCCATGGTCAAGTACGTTGAGTACACAACAAACCCTAAAATTCAAAATTTTGGGGTACCACTTTTGTTGATTTTGTGAGAAGTTGCATGCATTGTAGTTTGTTTTTCATGCATTTCATATACTCTGGTAGGTGTCTTTAGCATTAAAAAAAAATTGATTTAAGTCCCAAGACTTATTTTTGAGCTAAATGAATCATTTCGATGAAGTAAAAGATTTCATGACCAACAAATTTTAATGCTCACAGAAAATGAATCATTTCGACGAAGTAAAAGATTTCATGACCAACAAATTTTAATGCTCACAGAAAATGGGAAGAGGAAAATTTTCAGATGCATCGAAAACGAAGTCCAAAAGAGGTGCCAAAATAAAGGTTTTAAAATTGCGCTGATAAAAGGTCTCACTCGGTCACTGAGACGAGTTGTTAACACACCAAAAAACACTTTTACAGGGGCTGAAAAGAAGCTTAAGAGTGCATCGAAATTGAAAAAGAAACAAATTTTAAAGGAGTGGGTTAATTTGGGAGTAATCTTTCTTTTCGAGTTATTTTTTCGACAGGTCTTTTGACTGTGTGGTTTTAAATTTTTGGCCAATTCAGAATTTTGGTTGATTTTTTGAACATTTGGGTTGGTTTAAAATGGGTCAAAATCTTTGTGGTAAGGTTTTGAAATGCATGGAGCTTTGATCCATGCTAAACTTAAATTACCCCTGAAAATCTGATCGGATTCAGGATCATTTTTTTCCTAAAAAGCTAATTTATTTGTTCCCAAATTAACATACTCCATTTGTAAAAGCATCGAACAACCAAATAATAACTCCACCGAAAAAGTCGCCAGAAGTTCACTGAAACAAAGAAAAATGATAAATTCTAACCTCGTTGAAACACAAAATTATGATCGACTAAAGACGTTTCGAATGGTCATTGAGAAGAATATCCATTGCTAATCATTGTGTGGATTTGGAAGCTATCCTATCCAATCGGTAATCATTTCATTTAGATTGAGTTATTATTTCGCAGGGATTGGATCTGTTAGTTTAAATTCGAAATCCTATTGATGGAATTTACCATTCAAAACATGATTGAGAGCCAAGTTTTGTGAAGCTTGAAGTCTAGTTGATTGTTCTCACTAGGTCATAATTATAGCTCCACAAGTGTTTGGAATTGTAGGCATTGGCTTCACTGTGATTAGGAGCGTCTCGGTGCGTGTGGTCACTCTTAAACACCAGGGGAAATTGAGAACGATTGACCTCTATTTCAGTTTGCAAAATTATTGTTAGCCGATAACCAGTAAGTTCCTAAGCTTGTATAAATACAAAATGTGTAATCTTAGAAAATAAGTAAGTGGTATTCTAATCCATGAATTATAAATTATATAACATTGTCTGTGAATTTGGGATGTTTCTTAGGATTGTTGAATGGAATTTGTTGATAAAATCTTGTGTGTAATTATAGTTAATAGATGGTTAGTTACATTTGCAAGCGCATTCTTTATTAAGTTAAAATTGTTGATGCACAGAAAATGTCGTCGAGGAAAACTCCATGGAGATTTTCTATCAAGTCTCACAGAGGAGGGACTAAAGAAACAGTGGAAGGTTCTCAAAACAAACTAGTTGAAATTGAAGACCCTACAAAGGATTATGTCTTGATGATCCAATTTCCGGTATGTGAAGAACCTCTACTACACTGAAGCGAGTACCAAGTTTGTGGAAGATATCCTTGAAGATGATATGAAACATGAGTAGATAAGAATGAGTTTCATCACCAAAATAGCAGAACTTCAGAAAGAGACTCTGCAAATATCAGTAGTATACAAAGAGATCATGAAATGGAATGAGAAACAAGCCAAAACGCAAGACCATATTGAATATATTAAGGAGATTCAAAAGGCTAACGGAGAAGAAGATCATGGCATTGAGATCTTAACAGGAGAAGGGATTTCCAAAATACATAAACCATTGCAATATTGGAAAGAATTGACTAGTTTTGTGAGCACTATTTTGCTGATTTTTTGTGTACATGATTTTTTCTGGGAAGCCATTTTTCATGTATTTTACCATTTTCATTGGATTCATTACAATTATAATCCATTACACTAACATATAATCTTTTTATCTCGTATGATACGTTACATTTTTACCTATTTCCACCATTTGAATTTTCCAAAAGTTCCACCATGTCTTGGTGAGTGCCTTAACCCCTCTCACCAATTTTTTCCTTCCCCGGATGGTAGTGCTCATCCTTACATGGGTTTCCCTCGAGTAGTGTACTTCACATGTTTTCACACATGCCTCCTTTGTCCCATAAGATTGGGATTCCTTGTAGTCTATGCTTGCATAAATGAGCCTCGTGCCTCGATTTTCTCCAATGAACTCTTGAGCAATTACATTTTGGTTTGTTACCTTGCTTTGAACTTGTGATGATAAACCATTGTTTTACTACATTCTTCTTGAAAAGGTCTAGTTCCACTCAATTTCCATCATTCACTCAATTCGAGGAGACATCCCCAATGCATCCTCAGTCATTACCTATTTATTACCATGTTCCCCACCCATGGGTCAAACTATTTGGTCACATATGGCACCCATCTCCTCATTGTGACATAAATACCAAAATCATTATATATATATAATATAACCCAAAAGCAAGAAGAAAAAAACATAAAATTCCTAAGAGCACAAAAAAATTTAGAAACAAAAAAAAGGAAAGGAAATAATTTTTTTATAATTAGATCAATCAACATTTACAATTGGATAATTGTTAGCATCATCCTTAGCAAGAACATTAGTACTATGTCATCTTACCCTTTTTTTTTGCAAGCATCATTACATCTTGAGTGTTTTCCTTTGACCTTTACTTTGACTATGTTGTCTTGGCCTCTCTAAATAAATACTTGTCCTATTTATTGAGTTTTGTCTTTTGGTCCCTAAGTTATAGTCATCCTCACAATTTGGAATCATCTCTATGGTCCTTAGTACACTTCCACTATTATTCAAATCAACAATGGGATGATTTTAGGGGCTAAATTTTGCTCATGGGCTAATTTTCCACGTTTTTTTCAAAAACGAGATTCGTTATTTTAAAAATGATTCGCCTAAATTCTATAGGATAAAATTATTTTACCTTAAAAATCGTCAAAATTTTATAAAAACTATATAAAATATTCAGAAATATGAATATTTTTACAAAAATATCGCCAAACATTTATAGTTGACATATGAAGGATTAGTAAGATTTGCCAAGGTTTCTACATTTTAAAATAAATTTCCATCCTTAAAATCATCCCCGAGATTCAACATTTGGTTGAGTTGTTTAGTTTCAATTTTATGATTGCTACAATTGTTAGCCATCATGTTATGCTCCACTCAAGGGAAATCCTACATCAAAACCCATCATGGACTCATTGCATTGAGTCTAGCCCAAGTCCTTACATATATCTATGTTCTTGCTAGCTTGTGTTGGTTTCTAGGGAATAGTATTTCCCTTAATCCAACAGAGCTTCTCCGATTGACTTCAACATATTTTCTCTAGGAGTTTGATTTAGAGGTCTAGTGCCTTGGAAACCATTTTCATCATTGGTGGTACTCCTCATGCACAAAAAGGGTTTCCATCATTGACTCTTGACTACATGGTTCTTTCTAGTGTTGGTTGCCAACAAATTCATTCATACTAGGTTGGTTGTCAACACATTCATTCATACTAGGTTGGTTTGTACTCAATGCCTTGGTAACCATTATCATCATCGGTAGGCCACCTCACTTTTGGAAGGGATTTTCATTATTTATTTTGGACTAGATGGTTTCTCCCATGCTCAACCACATAGTATAATTGCATTATGGAGAATTCATACATTGTGATGATCATATCCCAAATCCAATTGAAGACCAATGAACATGTACAACTTTGTTTCAGTCTTTTTGAGCCATAAGTATAAGCTTACTTGTAGTAAGCTACTAGAATTCTTAGAGCCCTTTTTTAGTGGGCTTCCTCTGCAGTAGTTGTGTGTCGTCACTTGGGCAACACTCATTCATCATATATTTCATCCATAAGCAACATTCATTTCATAGATGTATTATGGCATAGCTTTATATTTGTCATGTTACACATACCATGGTTTCATATTGTACTTGACTTGATTATTACATGAGTATGGATATACCCACCTTATTGAAAATATTATAGAACATGTTCACCACATAATTGTGGTTACACAAGTGGTATTATCTCTCTCTCTCTCTCTCTTCTCTCTCTCTCTCTCTCTCCATGGTTGAGTTCACCTCAATGAGGCTCTCTATATTTCTCAGTTCTAAAAAAGAAACTATGATGTATACTCTCTCTCTCTCTCTCTCTCTCTCTCTCTCTCTCCATGGTTGATTTCACCTCATTGAGGCTTTCTATATTTCTCAATTCTAGAAAGCAATTATGATGTATATCAATTATAAAATATTGTTTCTCCTAACCTCACACATCATGGGGCATTTGTTATAAAAAAAATTCATCTTCTTAGGTAGATGAAAGGATTTTCATTGAAAACATCACTTACGAGCATATACCAACACTAAGATGTTAAAACATGATAAATACCTTAATTATATATGAAGAATCAAAGTCAAACAATGCAGTCAACCACAAACATGGTTGCATGATGCATCGATTCCACAAAGGTGTTCATGGGTAATCCTTAAATACTCATGCAAGCATCTTATACACCATCGATGCAATAAATTAGACAGTCCAAATATTTCCATGCACACTTAAGCTTCAAAAATCTCAAATATTTCATTTTCTAATAGTTATGATGAGGTAACTAGAGTCATTAAGGTAATTGCATGGCCTAACTTGGGAAAAATATCCACCTTCCATGCATGACATTCTCCAAGAAAACTTATAAATGTAGGTATCTTTCATGGGTTACAAGAGACTTCAATAAATGCAAGTTTATGTTTGCACTAGCGTAGATCCATCTTAACTTTGGATCTATCATGTGCCAAGAGGAATCAAATCCCTCAAGGTGTAAACCTTTCCTCAAGTTTGTTCAATACAATTTTTTTTCACTTGAAGGGACTTGATCATTCTCGATCCATGATAGATCTAGAGTTAAGATGGATCTACACTAGTTCTTAACACACACACACACACACACACACAAAGTTGATATTGAAATATTTTAATTAAGGTGGGCATTGAAATATTTTATTTATGGTTGATATTGAAATATTTTTTGTTATACAAAATCATTTTGCTTAAGGTGGACATTGACATATTTTATTTATGGTAGACATTGAAATATGTTTTTTGTTATTAATTTTTTTAAAATGCCATGTGTCAACTCCGTGTAGAGCATGAAATAAATTACACATCTCCATCATATTGGGTTGTAAAAAAAACCTTTCAACACAAGTGTATTATGAAATCAGGCCATTTTCTACAATCCATTCTTTGTGCCTCACCTATGTTGACATTAATCATATCTTCCTTCACTAAGGAGAGAGTTTCTTCTAGCTACCTCCAAGTTCATAGAGAAATCTTAAAAAAACGAAATTGTATTATTTTATTAATCTTATTAAGTTGCATTGTATTATTTTTGTAATCTTCCTACCCATTTTCATTAATAGAAATCATTGGGTTCTCTTTCCCCATTAAGCTGTGAATTTGCATAGTTTTCATTACTTCTTATTAGTTTGAATGTTAACTTATTGATATTTTGTGAAACTTGAAGTGTAAGTTTGCTTAATTGTCAATGTATGCAAGATCATAAAGAAGGTTAGTTTATCGGGATCCACCTTCTCTTGCACCAAAACCGGCAATTAGTTTACAAAGGAGCTTCCACAAAGGTTTGTTGCATTTGTTTTTCCAAATTTATATTATTTCATATTAAAGAAAGTAACTTGGCTTTGATCACTCATATATTTGTACATTTTTACTAACTTATTGGTTGAGTTTATTTGGTATATGTGTGCTCCAAATAATCCGTAACACATCTGATCCCTCCAGTTCCAAAATCCAAGAACAACTTTGACATCAAAATGCCCCACACACCTAATCCCTCCAATTCCAAAATCCAAGAACACCTCTGACATCAAAATGCCCCATCCTTTACTCTCTACCGTGGCTAAACTAAACAAAAACTAGATTTGTATTCATATTGTTTACTCTATGGAAAGAACTTCACAAAGTCCATGTGGTTATGGATTCAATCCCATATTATTTTCCTCACTATATGCCATATGCCATTTTTGAGGACATTTTTCATTTCTCCCTAACTAGTTTTAGTTTTGATTATGGTCTGCGAATATGAATACATCAATCTTATGATCAACCTTATGACCAGCATGTTAGCTTGCCACAAGTTTTCTTTGTTCAAGATAATTTCAACAAAAATATTTTCTTACAAACCCATATAGCATGAAATTTTAATTCTTGTAGTTTATAAAAAGGTAATATTGATCTTTATAATGTATTAACTAAACTAACTATATTATAATGTATTAACTAAACTAACTATATTAGTAGAAATTATTCTCATTAAAAACTAAATTAACATAATTTGATTCCAAACATACATGAAAATAGTTAAGGTAATGCTTCGATCAAGTGAATAGATTCATGAAAGTTTGGATGTGTTATTTATTTTTGTTCAAAGAAAAACGTACCTCTATGTATGCCCTTTCTTATGCAAAGTTAACATAAGTCATCCACAAACCTTATAACTCACTATAAGGTTAAAGGTTTTTCTACATCTCTTCAACTCTACCATGGGCACTACATAGATAAGTTAGAATTTTTTTCTAATTAAATTCATCCAAGTGGTAACTTGAACGCTTTATGAGATATTTAGAGAACAGTTCCTAAGGAAAGAATTCAAACATCTACCCCTAAGTCTCATCTATAATACATTTATTTTCACACATCTAAGCTCTCCATTGCCAAAATCCAATAACATCTTTGAGATAAAAATATTTCATCCTTTACTCCTTGTCTTTTCTCAATAGCTAAACTACATAGAAAGTTGGTTTGCATTCATATTGTTCATTTTATAAGAAAAAAATCACGAAGTGTAGGTGATGATGGATTCAATGTTGTATTATTCCCCTTAGGATATGCCATCTTATTTTTGGAACATTATTGATTTCCCCAGTTAGTTTGGATTTTGATTATGGTATGCAAATATAATATTATGACTAATAAGCTAGCTTTGATTTGCCACAAGTTTTCCTGGTTTAAAATGAATAATTTCAATACAAGTATTTGTATATAGAGGGTGGGAGATGTGAAGTTTTCAGACCCCAACCCAGTTTCAGTCTCACTGATTTTTCAACCAAAGTTAAATGTTGAAACTCCAGTTTCAACACTGTTTCAGCATAGGTTACAACATTGTTTCAGCATATAAAAACTTAATAGAAAATAAACTTCAGAACTGAAACATGAGGATTCTGAACATCATTTTCAATGCATAAATAAAATATCAGCAATATGCAAAACTCAGAAAATATAGACACAAAGATATTTGGTCTAACTTTGACCCTGGAAAAACCCACAAGGGGAAAACCAGTGAGAGAGGGATTTGTATTATTTATGAGATTCTGAGAAATTCTTTTACAGCATATTTATCTTCAGATATTTACACAAACTTATCTGGACATTCCTGTAGCTTTGCTCCTCGATTTCTGAACCAGAAATCCGTACAACTGTATGGCAATTAATGTTGTACGGAATGTCACGAAATCCGTGCCAAAACTCTGCTAAGACTCAATTTCTGTGCCACTAAATGTTATTCGGCAACCTTGGAATGCATGCCGATACTCCCAGAAATTGCAGCTGCTGTCTCTTTTCTTCAGCTCAACCTCTCTCTTGCTCTCTATTGTTCTCTCAACAAGAATGCTTGAGCTCCTCTTGTTCTCTCAACAAGAATGCTTCAACTTCCCTGTTTTTAGCATCTCACCAAGATCCTCTTGGCATCTCACCAAGAGTCTCTTGCTTTCTCAACAAGACTGTTGCTGCTTCTTCTTCCCTTTCTCTTGGCATCTCACCAAGAGCCTCTTGGCATCTCACCAAGATTTCTCCAACTACCCAAGAACGGGTGCGCCTTCTTGCCTTAGTCGACCTCATGAGGGAAGTTGAGGAGTTTTCTAATCTAACAGTTGAGATTAGATCAGATGGGTGGCTGAGATTTGGTGTCTCTTCACTCACCCCCACTTTAATCATAAAGTCACCTTTTAATTTGCATCTCACAAATTAATTTGACTAAGACCCACATTCTGCAATTTCTCCCCCTTAGGCGCCTAGGGAAGAGAAACACTTGCCTTGGTACTTTATTTTAATTAAAAATTTAACAAAAAACTCTATAGAAAGCAACTTAGCCTTGGAAATATTATCACATGAAAGCATAAAGGAAAAGAAAAAGAAGGACAAGATTGTAAAAGATTACAACAGCTTATGGAGAGTATCTCAGGGCTTGAAGAAAAAGGTCAGGGCTTTGAGGAAGCAAGCTGTGTCTTCAAAACATCAGGCTCAAACACATTCTACTCTTGAAACCCTAGTAGAGGTGGCAATTCAGTGAAATGAACCAGAGGTAGCTAGTAATCCTACAATCTTTGAGCAAGATGCAGAAGCCTTAAAAGATCATCCCTAAGGCGTTTTTGAGCTAAGACAAAAGGTATTTTTGAAATTTTGATAATTTCACTAAAACAGACCTTTCAGTGGCTTAGGCGAACATTTTGATTGTTCATTATCCATTGAAATCAGAGCTTTCAGTAGCTAATTGGTCTGAATTTTGTCTATTCTAGCTACCGAAAGCACTGATAGGGCAGAAAGTTAATATTTTTGCATAGATCCAAGTTTTCCTTGTCTAAAAGCCTCAGGAATGGTTCCAATCGATAGACAATAATTAATGACATCCTTATCAAGAGTTTGTTTTTATTTTGGAGATGCTCTACAAGACAGAAAGGTCAAAATCACCTAGCTATTTTTAGGGATATAAAGTTGTTTGACTGTCAGCAGGTGTCATTTTTGACTCCTCTCATATCACATAAAATCCAGCAGCCTTAGAAGGCTCACTACACCTGCCAAAGAATTTGAAGGACATAAAAATCATCCAAGGATAGGAATTGACCTAGTTTATAGGATCTTTGCCTATTTTCTTGGGCCAGTTATTGACTCTCTATTTTAGGCAAAATTCGATCCAACATTCTAGGATTTTGAAACTGTTCGTAAAGGTTATAAAGCCCAAAACACTTGATGAACAAAGTGTTTGATTTTGAGTTCTATAATCCACTGTTATTGTGATAAAGACACTTTCTTTAATATATTAAGCCTGAAAGCTTATTTCATTGTTATTGTTAGACTCTCTTTTCATTCCTTTTCTATGCCTATGAGTTGAAATCATTTCTTGTCTATGTTTAGTGGTCCTATGGTAACTGTCATCCTACCCTTGATTATTAAACAAGAATCATAAGAATCCTTTGCTAGTTTGTTGACCCATCATATATATTGTTTATGTATCTTCTAGTTAATTGATTGGTTTCTTGTCTATTTAATATACAAACCTATCTGATAATAGCTCTTGAAGGCCTTGTACTGCATGAATATAACTAGACTATCTTGAAGATACAACCCAGTGATTTAGATATTCATCTTGATCCAAACCACATCCATTATTGAGAAAATAATTACAAAAAAGGTTAAGTTACCAGGCATCTCTGAGATACAACCTAGGAGAGTTTCCTGGAGTGATAAAAAATTGGCATCGTTGCCGGGTAGAGGACATTGAAGCTCAGCTTCCTTGAGAGATGACAAGATCCATCTTTGAGGATAGACAAAGTTTGGACATATTATCGGTTGTAATCATCTATCTGGCGACTCCATTGGAATGAAGTGGCTCCGAGAAGAGCTCACACTAGAGAAAATCAAGAAAGGCCACTGGAAACTCCAGTTCTAGACCCTGAGAAGATCATCAGAAGTGGAAAAGCATTGCAAAGACAAACTTCTAGATCTTCAAGAGCATCTAGACCAGGTATTTGTTGGATCATGTTGTCAT
>CBVK0100527829.1:0-11769 GCA_900067695.1 Picea abies | reverse complement strand
GGGGGGGGGGGAATTAATGGAGAAAATATTGGGAGGGTGGATATAAGGGTGGGGGAGGGACATTAATAGATAAAATATATAATATATTTTCTCTATTAATGCCCCCTCCACCCTAATATCCACCCTATGAGGGTGGGGAGGACATTAATGGAGAAAATATTTTCTATATTTTCTCATATATGAGGGTGGGGGACATTAATAGAGAAAATATATAATGCCCTTATAATATATTTTCTCTATTAATGCCGCGTCCCCACCCTCACCCCCATCTCTATTAATGCCCCACCCAATAACCCGATATGAGGGTAGGGGGTGACTATAGAGATGGACATTAATAAAGAAAATGTATTGGGAGTGGGCAATAATAAAGAAAATATATAAAATATTTTCTCTATATATAGGGGTGGGGATGGGGGTGTACATTAATAGAGAAAATATATTAGGAATGTGCATTAATAGAAAAAAGATGTAAAATATTTTCTCTATTAATACCCCATATATGAGAAATATGAAAGTGTGAGTATTCATAAGAAAAGTCCTACCCCATATATGAAAAATATGAAAGTGTGAGTATTCATAAGAAAAGTCCTAACCTTTTAGGAGAGAGATTGAGAGGTAACAGTCAAAATATTGGGCTCTCTCGCTTGTTCATTTCGTTGACGGTCTGGACCCTCACCATCTCATCTGGTTTCCGGACCTCTGTTTTGTTTTCTAATGGGTGAAGCCCATGTGACGGTCGGGGGCAGCGAGGTTTGCGTCTCTCTTAACACGTAGAACAAATTATGTCCAAGATTTCCCCTTTCTGCATATCTTTTTATAGTAAAGTTTTGTTTTTGGGGCTAATTCCTCTTGCAGTTTAGTGACGCATGCTTCTTCCTTACATCTCTTGTTCTTGTAATTAAGGTTGCAGTAATGCCCCTTAATTAGTAAGTGATCGTTCTTTTTCATGGCCAAGGAGAATGAAACATACATTGACAAGAATTTTGTTGAAAACTATTTTATATGCTCATAATGAATGCTTTGATTAAAGTTTAAACTAAGCAGAGGTTACAGTGCATAAATTAATTCTGAAGGCTAATGACAAAATATTTGATCTTCTAAATCTTTTCTGTCAACTGGATAAAGATACTAAAACGATTAATATGATAGCTCGTTTACTTGAGATTCGAATGTAGATGATCAAACATGAATGACTGATCCTCAAATCAAGAGGAGCTGAATAATAGAATGTAAATGCAGATGAACAAACAGGAACAACTGATCCTCAAATCAAGAGGAGCTGAAGGATAGAATGAAGACACATAAGCAAGAACGAGGGCAGAGCTTCAAAATTAGAGCACGTAAAGCAACATTGTCAACATTGTCTGGGTTTGTCAAGCGTATCCTATGTTAATCAAGTGTTCCCCTTGATATTCAATTGTGTTTATATATAAACAGAGCGTGCTACAGAACTGACTTGCTGCTGGTTGTGTGTGGTCTTCACCTGCCTGCCTTATCCTCTGCCAGTTTATTATTCTCTTTCAGTTTATCTATTGTTAAAAAAAATGTTGGTTAGCGGTTTTACAAAATGATTTTTTTGAGATATAAATTTACACGAATCACTATATTTTATTATTTAGAATTTATTTCTGAATTATAAATAGATTTAGTATGTTGATAAACTCCCATAACATTTAGATTTTACATAAATAATCATTTAAATCTACAAATCCAACAAAATATCTCTGAAACTCTGAAAATAATCTTCATTTAATAGAATCTTTAACCTACAACTTAAAAAAAATTAAACTACCATAAATGCATACCTATATCTATACAATTATTAATTGAATTTTAAATATATTTTGCAAGATTCTTAAATGAAATTTACAAAAGTCGCAAATAAAAACCAATTCACATCAAGGAAAAAACTAATGAAACAGCAAAGATTTTTTTTTTTTAAAGGTAAAGAATGACCATTAAAAACCCAGATAGATATGTAGGATCACTTAAAAAAAAATAAGACAAATGACAACATTCAATTTGTGGTTAACAAACCACCACAAAAATCTAGACTTCCCCTTGAAAGAACATTTTCAACATAAACCCTGGAACATTTAAATTATAAAAAAATAATCAATCAAATTTACTAATCTAATAATTTTTTTTTTTCAAGATTTCAGACAAATATTCTCAAAAAAATCCCAAATCATTTAATAAAATGTTTAAACCACATCATCCCATACTAAAGAAAAACCGGGGTAGCATGACTGCTATCAGCTGTGAATAAAGCAGACCTCTAATGACTGTTACAAATCTCGAAACAGAGCCAGTATTCCAAAAGACATTTCAGCGAATATTCATTCCACAGAGAACCATTCATTCTGTTGGAGAAGCGTTGAAAACCTACATCTACCATCGTGTAAATGCGAGAAACTCCGAGCTATTAATGGCCGTTGCAGTGCAGTAATTTCCAAACTAAAAAAGCCTTGCTGACAGACCGGCGTAAGTCAAACGGTTATATTAAAAGGTGATATGACACGGGGAGCGGTGGCTGCAGAGCATTAAATGCAAAGCTTTGGGAGATAGATGTCACGAGGAGCAATAAACACTCTGGCCAGTCAAACGGTTACAACAAAAGGTGATATGTCAGAGTTCGCTGTGCAGCAGCTGCATAGCATTGAATGCTATGAATAAATCTAAGCTACAGCCACAAGTACTTCTGCAGCTGCAGCCACATGTATAAAGCTACAGCTGCTGCCACAAGTTTCTGACATATAACCTTTTAATGTAATATGCATAGCATTCAATGCTATGCATATTACATTAAAAGGTTATATGTCAGAAGTACTTGTGGCTGTAGCTGTAGATTTATATATTTGGGTGGTTATATTTAAGGAGTGGGCTAATTTGAGAGTAATGTTTTTTTCTGAGTTATTTTTTCAATGCTATACTTGTGGCGGTAGCTGTAGATTTATATATTTGGGTGGTTATATTTAAGGAGTGGGCTAATTTGAGAGTAATGTTTTTTTCTAAGTTATTTTTTCAATGTTATGCATATTACATTAAAAGGTTATATATCAGAAGTACTTGTGGCTGCAGCTGTAGATTTATATATTTGGGTGGTTATATTTAAGGAGTGGGCTAATTTGAGAGTAATTTTTTTTTCCGAGTTATTTTTTCGGTAGGTTTTTCGGCAGTTTCATTTTAAATTTCTGGTTAATTCAGAATTCTGGTTGATTTTCTGAGCTTCTGGGTTGATTTAAAATGGGGCAAAATCTCCGGGACAAGATTTTGAAATGCTAAACTGAAGCTACTCCTAAAAATCTGGCTGGATTCAGACCCATTTTCTTGACTGAAAAATGACTCTTCCTCAGTTAGCCTACTCCTATATTTAAAGGTGAATGTCATCATGATTGGGTGTGGGTTGTTGGATCTAGATCTAACGTCAAACATGCAAAACATTTAATGCAAAGTGTTTATTGTTATTACAACTCAATTCAATTACTAAAAAAACATTATTAAAATATTCTTCCTTTGATTAAAAATGGTAAAATGATATAAAATGAAAGGTGAGTGTTGGAAAATTGCAAATCTTAAGTTAGTTTGTTATTGCTCAGTGGTTTTTCTTTTTTATTTCAAGTGTTTACTAATTATTAAAAATTGGAGGATAAATTTGATGGGAGAATAAATTAAATGGTAAATTATAAATTTTATAAAGAAGTATATTTTCTATGTTAAATGTTTTATTATACAAATGGGATTTGATTGAACATTAACCTTTCAAAATCAAAATCCTATTTTCTGTGTATATCGTTTTTTTATACAATGGAATTTGAAACCTTTTAAAATCAAAATCTTTTTTTAAAGTTCATGTGTTATTACTTAGTGTATTTTTGGTATGTTAAGTGTTTACTAATTATTAAAAATTGGAGGATAAATTTGATTGGACAGTAAATTAAATGGAGAGTAAATTAAAAAGTCTATTTTCTATATTAAATGTTTTTTTTTACAAAGGAATTTAAATGTGTTAACCTTTTAAAATCAATGTTAATTTTTTTTTTTATACTAAGGAATTCGAATGTTTAACCTTTCAAAATCATTTTTTTTTTATCAAAATTGTTGAATATTATTATTACAAAGAAATATTAAAGTGCAAATGTATAAATGTAAATCACAAATAAAAATTTGAGAGGATGAAATAGCAAATCAACAACAAAAATAAGAAAGTAAGGTTTTACCATGGACCATTGAAAGAATTTTTTCCCCTAAGAAAAATTAATCCGATTATTAAGTGGAAAGATAACAACATTAGTATTCATCCAAACGAAAAAGACAATTACATTAACATTGATCAATAATACCATAGTTAAGTATATTCAAACGAAGTGATATTTTTAACCCAAAAGGACATGGAATAAGCAATATCCCACTCATAATTAAGAATTATATTTTCATATCCCAATTCAATGTGGTAGTGATGAATCTAACAAATGTTGGCATAATTCTAGGTTCTAATTGGATGTAAACATTTGGGACCTTCATTTTAAACATGAAGAAGAAACTTTTTTACATTTTCCTAGGGTTTTACATTGAAGTCATGCTCAGAAGCTCCCTTATCCCTTATCAGAGGACCCAAAGGATGTATCATATGTGATCCTTCAATATAGCCAAAGGTCAATACAAAAGTTGTAGTATCATCCAATTTTTTTTGACAAGGTTGTTGTCGATAAAGATAAAGAAATTTCTTGCATCGAGAATCATAATTAAAGTTTGGTTGCTCAAATCTAGAAGCTGAAAAGTGAAAAGAAGTTGCAATAGGAAAAGTTAGTAAAATTCATGAGCAATGAATCTTTGACCGATAAATAAACAATGATTGATCTTGTTGAGCTAGAGAAATCATTAGACATAAAAATCCAATCCATGGTGAAAGGAACTAATACATAACCAATCAACATCATAGATAATAAAAAAATATGCAAATCCAGTGGAAGAAAGGATATCTTCAGAGGTTGAAGTACAAATGATAAAAAATCACAAGTGTCTCTACTAATAAAAATTAAATTATCAATAGAGTGACACAAGTGTATGAAGAAGAAATAATGCCAAAAGTGAATAAGGAAATACCATGTTACAAGGACACATTATCAACATCTCGATCACAAAGAACATATATTGTAACCAATGAGTGTATCAAAATTGCTCAATATACAAGCAATATTTAAACAACATTTCAAAGAATATTAATGTCAATGCAATTGGGTTTCAAAGTAGAAGTTTTCTTGGGAATCACAATACAAAAAATTCATCTTGGGAGCTGTATAAATGCATAGTTCCGCAAAATATTGAATTAGGGCAGTTATACACTTTCACAATTCGACAATTATGCTCAACATTTTGAAAAAACATATTATCTTGTGGCTTTAACCTCAAGAGTGGAGAATTATGACAAGGAAGTATAGGCCAAAACAAAAACATAGCCTCTTCCATAAAATGCTTGGAGCAAAAAGCATCCTTGAAGGAATAGGAAATGTAGTGAACATAAAATATTTGAATAAACATAAAATATAACAATAATTAGATAAACTAAAAGGTATAAAATAACTAAGGGACATGACCATTCACCATCATGAGTAATCAATGCATATAAATATAATGTCACATAACATTGTATCAATATATCTCATATCTTATTCACTATTTATCAATTATTGTCCTTTATGGATTTCAATTCTCTATCCTTCTTATGTTGGTTATGAAATTATAGTTTATTACATTGGTGTCAAAGCTTGAACTAATTTAGTTCATTATAGAGCTTGAACTATTTTGATTCATTACATGTATGAGTAAGTATGTTGAAGTTTACCCCCAATGTGTGAAACAAAAATGTAAAATAGTGATAATGAGGATGACAATGATTATTTTGAAATTTGAAAATATTATTTTTTAAAAATCAATAACTTAAAAAATATGAATTGACTACTCCCCCTTCAAACTATCAAAGTAAAGTCAATCATACTTTATTAGAAAAAGCATGTTAAAAAAATTAACACAATGCATCATAAGTCAACACTTGCTTTGTTAAGAAAAACATAATATAAAATTGAACACATAATGCATGAGAGATATGAAATATGAGCTTTGTTATTCAATAGATTTCTTTCTCTTCTATTCACTTATTACATCCTACTATTGAATTGACCTCGTTACTTTATTATGACATGTTATATTTAATGATTCCTTCTTAAAATCACTCAATCATAATGCAACTTTATTAACTAATAACATGTTATATTTAATAATTCTTTCTTAAAATCACTCAATCATAATTATTACATTAAACTTTAGTATTGAATAATATATTATATCTAATGATTTTTCTTAAAATCACTCAATCATAATAAAACTTTATTACATTAAATTTTAATATTAAAATGTTAAACTTCTACAATTAAAATGTTGTCACCTAAAACATAAAAATAATATCTACTATCTAAATAATATCTATTTAATTTACATTTTCATTATATTGACCTTGGAATACTTGAGAATTGCTTTGTGAATGTCATTGGCACCCAACAAACTCAAAAATCTGAATGGAAAATACATAATCATCTCCAACAAACATCTCCCTACACTCTCAGCTGGTAAGAATCCTCTTGCTAGAGTAGAAACGAAGAGCCCTGGATAAATATTTGTTGTAATAAGAAATGTCCCTTGCTTGGCACCTTCCAACACTTTTTTGGCCACATTTTTTGGAATCTCGACGTTCTTTCTATCATACAAGTTGACTATCTTTAATAATTTAATATCATCTTCATCTTTTTCCTTTTCAGCTGCAAAGACATCATCATACAAATAGTCAATGAATCTCATTTTCTCTGAGCAACCATTTGATTGCTGGATCTATTTAGGTGTAGATATCCTATTTCGTCTGGATTTGAACATTAAAGTATATAAAAAATTAACATCATCATATAAATAGTCAATGAGTCTATAATAATAATAATCATCTCATTTTTTCTGAACAACCATTTGATTGCTACATCTACTTAGGTGTAGATACCCTATTTGATCTGGATTTGAACATTAGGATTTAAACATTAAAGTATATAAAGCATTAGATTCATTTTATTAAATCAGAAAATTTTAATTTTTAAATACAGCTTTAAAAAAATAACATAAATTCATCTTAACAGTGTTTTGGGTCTGGGGATTTTTCCTATTTAATTTTTCTCAAAATTTGGCGAGAAAATGTTAGATCTGTAGATTTGAGAAATTAAATCTATATAATCCAAGTATCTAGAAAATTTTCAACAGGCTGAATCCATTTAAATTTTCCAAAATGCAATTTAAACAACAAAAAATTGCAATTTCGTTTAAATTTGTATTACCTGATTCAAACTAAAAAAACAAAAATTAAAACAATTAGACAACACCATAATAATATATATCCACAACTTAATAGACAACACCATAATAATATATATCCACAACTTAATAAAAACATAGATATATTAAAAACAATCCTTATTTAGATTGCAATTCTTTCCATCAAAGAAAACTTGGAGCAAGTTCAAGAAAATTCCATTCATCCAAAGTGAAAATTCCATTCATCCAAAGTACATGGAGCAAATTCAAACGAAAGTTCAAAATTCCATTCATCCAAAGTACATGGAGCAAATTCAAACGAAAGTTCAAGAAAATTCCATTCATCCCTGCAAAGTCAACTGTGTTCGTTCGATGCACAGAATCTGCAATCTAATTAAGTTGTGTTCTCATCTTAACTAAACTATGTAATAACAATACAGAACTATCTTAATTATATTATATCCATCTTAACTAAACTATGTAATAACAATACAGAACTATCTTAATTATATTATATCCATCTTAACTAAACTATGTAATAACAATACAGAACTATCTTAATTATGTAGTACATAGGGTTTTTAAAATCCAATCACATGGATATTATGATGGCAGGTCGTTAAATATGCAAATGTTAACAGCAAATCAAATAGAGGTATTTAGTTCAGAAATGATTTGTTAGCAGAAGTTCAGAATTCGTTAGTACCTTCATCGAGAAATGGAGTGTCTACAAAGCCTGGGCAAGCGAGGCTGACACTAATGTCATATGGCGTCAATTCCAGCTTCAAAGACTCCGCAAGGCCTTTAACTGCATATTTAGTTGCTGTATAGACACTGTGCCCATAAAACACAAACTGCCATGCACAACCATTGCTACATATTAAGGAAAAACATGATATCCAAATACAGGAATTAAAATGGGATTTGGATAAGCCCACAATAAACAGAAGAATCGGAGTATAATTACAACTCTATATATCGAAATTCCCTCACCAAAGATGCTTGGGAGCCTATGAAAACGATGGATCCTGGGTGTTCCTTGCTACGTTCCTTCATCAAGGGAAGAACTGCATGGACTGGGTAAACCGTTCCATTGAGATTAGTTCGGATTACCAGATCCAGATCTTCAACAGGTTGGTTCTCCAATTGTCCACCTCGAGTTAATCCAGCATTACAAATAAGGAAATCGATAGGTTTCCACTGGAAAGCCTCTTGGATTGCTTGGGTAATTGCCTGATGATCACTTACATCTGCAACCTGCATCAAATCCGATCTCTATCATGTCTCAATAGGCTTCACAAGAACTTTAATTTATGCATTTTGTACCATCTGTTTTCTTTTTGTAACGTTCTGTTGAAGAACTACTGGCAGAAACTAGTAGGCAAAGTAAAGCAATTACATAACATAAGTTTACAAAAACATATTCTACTTTACTGTGTATTCATGAACAGAAATGTTGTACCTTTGATAATACTCTATCTGGATCACACGACAGGTCTTTGACAAGGCGTTCAACCGCAGCCTGAAGATTAGCATAGCTTCTGGAAATCAAAGTAACAAAACCTCCTTGCAGAATCACTTCCTGAGCCATTGCAAATCCAATACCACTCGATCCTCCAGTTATCACAACATGTTTCTTCTCCAAACTCTTGGTGCCCAGAGCTGAGGCACGCCCAGAAGGCCGGAAGAATACAGAAATCCCCGCAGCCAACCCAAACGCTACAGCAGAGATAACCCAGAACTCCATTGCCAACGGATATAAAAATATATCTAATAAGTATACTACATTTCAGCCCTTGCTTACAGTATATATAACAGAAAGTTCAACAACCCAATGAGAATTTTTCAAGTGACATCCATAGATGTTCTTGATGCGTACGCAAGTTCTTCGGTGGACATGTTGCATGTCCATGCCATGGGCGTGAAATTAGAAAGGCTCTCTGCCTTCAACTATACGTGTGAAAACCAACTACATCTCTCTCCCCGTTGCTTCCACATTAATTGGGAAAATGTGGTTTACCAGTAATTGTACCAAAGTCTCTGTTCACATGGGAACTGATTTTGTAGTTTCGTTGAGTTTTTGTCATATTATATATTGCATTTATTGTTCTGTGCTAATGATCGGTGCAAGTCCCATTCTGTCGGTTCAATAATACAGTGTTGACAATTTCCATCTGTTGCGATCCATTTATGGTTTTTGTGGTGTGTTGCTATTTTTATCGGTTCGATAATACATTATTTGACCATTTGCATCAGTGATGCGATCCATTTATGGTTTTTTTACTTGCATCAATGATGTGATCCAATTATTTGATGTTATTCATCATTTAAATCAGTGATTGCTTTCGTTTAAATGTTTTTTTTAGTATTCTGAATTTATTTTTACAATCAGAAATACAATTTAAACAACAGCAATTTGTGATTCTATACAGATTTATGTTATCTGATTAGACAGAGAATAAAAACATAGAACAGTTAAACAATATCATTTTGATCACTTTGACATTATCACATTGCTGTAAATATCCATTGACAATCTTCCAATCCTATATGGTTCATTTATTGACAATTTTCCAATCCTATGTGATTCATTTTTGGGTTCATCCTGTAAATCCCATGTGATTCATTGAAATTAAATTTATTTTATTGAATTTTAAGAAAGGTAATGAAATTAATTGAGTTTAATTTTTTTTTTATACTAAAAAAAGTTAAAAAAAACATCCATATATATACTAATGACATTAAAAATAACCGTAAACGTAAATGATGATTTTTTTCGGGGACATTTGTCCAAAAATCAGGTGAGAAATTGTTGGATTGGTAGATTTAAGTGATCAGCATGCTGAATCCATTTCTACATTCAAAAATGGATTTTGAACAACAAAAAATAGTGATTCTTGTAAATTATATCATTTGGTAGAACAACTAATCTGTCACCTTTGTGACACGTAGAGGGTTGAAGATGAAAAACATTTTCTTGTATATTTTCTTGCATACACCTAAATTAGATCTCAATTTAAAAATATGTGTCACAATACCTACCTTCCTAACCTTCTAAGTCATCAAAACTTTAGTGATCTTGGAAGGTTTCTCTTAATGTTTTTCAAGCATCAAAATAACATGTTTTCCAAGAAAAAAACATACCTTTTACAATAAAATAACATGTGTTTTTCACAATACCGACCTTCCTGACCTTCTAAGTTATCAAAACTTTAGTGATCTTGGAACGTTTCTCTTAATGTTTTGCATGCATCGAAATACCATTATAAAGAAATCCAAGTAATCTTGGTATCAATGTAGGTTCATCATCATTATCATCATCATTATCATATATCTTAACAATTTGTATCTTTTCATATTTGTATCTTTATAAATTGTTAATTTTTTGTTTTACCAAATTGAATGACACAACAAGCTTCCTAAATCCATTTTAAATAATCTCAAATTTTATAATATTTGAATTTGATAAATCCAAAATTAAGATAAATTTACACTAACATTATTATTCATATGCTATTTTTTTTCTAGTTAATCTTCTCATTTTGAGGATGGTAAGATAAAATATGAAAGATGAGATATTAATACACACAAACTAAAGCTGTAGGCTAATGGATTTTGAACAACAAAAAATAATAATTTGTGTAAATTTATATCCGGAAAAAATTCATTTCTTAGAACAACTAAACAACACACAAACAAAACTTTATTGATAATTGAATTCTTTACAATAGATTATGACTACATTATATAGACTTCACAATTTGTTATCTAACTTATTCCCAATATAAAAGGAGAGGTTGAGAGAATTTCTTAACCACACACCAAACTAGGAGACTTAGTTGGAGAGAATCTCTCTCACAACCAATTAGCTAACAACCTCCTAAATAATAGACTCAAACAACTCACTTAGAGAATAATCAGGCCATTACAATACACAATACATTAGCAAACCACATTATTAAGAATCTCACATTAACAATAAGATAAGTAGGAGTTAATTAGCACAACACCCTCCCTTAATGAATACTTGTCTTGATCTCTATCTTCCATGTTCAAGCCTAGTCACACTCTTATACCAAGATAAAATATGAGAGATGAGACATTATTACACACAAACAAAAAAACTATTGAATAATTGAATTCTTTACAATAGATTGTGACTCTGTTATATAGACTTCACAAGTTGTTATCAAATCTAACTTATTCCCAATATAGAAGAAGAGGTTGAGAGAATATCTCAACCACACATCAAACTAGGAGACTTAGTTGGAGGGAACAAAACCAATTAGCTAACAACCTCCTAAATAATAGACTCAAACAAATCACATAGAAAATAATCTCTACACCACAATAAACAATACATTAGCAAACCACATTATGAAGAATCCCACATTAACAAACCAGTGAGATCGGAAGAGC